>VMKM01003371.1:0-38516 GCA_008360985.2 Macquaria ambigua | reverse complement strand
ATTGATTATTGGTCAATGTATAGTCTTGACTCACATGTTTATTTGATTCATTGAGTGTTTATGATTGATTAATCTAAATGTGTGCGATTCAACTCTGAAGGTGTTCCTGATTTGTCCCAAAGATAGTAGTAGGGTAATGGTAGTTAGTGTTGATCTCATGATCAAAAAGGGGGGATCTGTGAAGGCATTTTCCTTCTTTAGGCTAAAGGTAATATAGGGGACCTGAGGACACAGGGGTTCCCCAAGTCACATTCAGGTCATTTGTAAACCTAAAAGCATTAGGTCATACACCGATCAGCCATAACATTATGACCACCTGCCTAATATTGTGTAGGTCCCCCTTTTGCCGCCAAAACAGCCCTGACCCGTCGAGGCATGGACTCCACTAGACCTCTGAAGGTGTGCTGTGGTATCTGGCACCAAGACGTTAGCAGCAGATCCTTTTAAGTCCTGTAAGTTGCGAGGTGGGGCCTCCATGGATCGGACTTGTTTGTCCAGCACATCCCACAGATGCTTGATTGGATTGAGATCTGGGGAATTTGGAGGCCAAGTCAACACCTTGAACTTGTTGTCGTGTTCCTCAAACCATTCCTGAACCATTTTTGCAGTGTGGCAGGGCGCATTATCCTGCTGAAAGAGGCCACTGCCATTAGGGAATACCGTTTCCATGAAGGGGTGTACTTGGTCTGCAACAATGTTTAGGTAGGTGGTACGTGTCAAAGTAACATCCACATGAATGGCAGGACTCAAGGTTTCCCAGCAGAACATTACCCAAAGCATCACACTGCCTTCTTCTCATAGTGTATCCTGGTGCCATGTCTTCCCGAGGTAAGCGACGCACACGCACCCGGCCATCCATATGATGTAAACGAAAACATGATTCATCAGACCAGGCCACCTTCTTCCATTGCTCCGTGGTCCAGTTCTGATGCTCACATGCCCATTGTAGGGGCTTTCGGTGGTGGACAGGGATCAGCATGGGCACCCTGACCGGTCTGCGGCTACGCAGCCCCATACGCAACAAACTGCGATGCACTGTGTGTTCTGACACCTTTCTATCAGAACCAGCATTAACTTTTTCAGCAATTTGAGCTACAGTAGCTCTTCTGTTGGATCGGACCACACGGGTCATCCTTTTCTCCACATGCGCATCAATGAGCCTTGGCTGCCCACGACCCTGTCGACCGGTTCACCGGTTTTCCTTCCTTGGACCACTTTTGGTAGGTACTGACCACTGCAGACCGGGAATACCCCACAAGAGCTGCAGTTTTGGAGATGCTCTGACCCAGTCATCCAGCCATCACAATTTGGCCCTTGTTAAAGTCGCTCACATCCTTACGCTTGCCCATTTTTCCTGCTTCCAACACATCAACTTCGAGGACAAAATGTTCACTTGCTGCCTAATACATCCCACCCACTGACAGGTGCCATTGTAATGAGATAATCAATGTTCTTTACTTCACCTGTCAGTGGTCATAATGTTATGGCTGATCGGTGTATACTGACTCTTTCAGAGCAATAGTTCAGCTCTCTGTCTCTGAGGATAACTGGTCAGTGCTCATCTGTCCTGATAAGGTAGGGCTTGCTCCGTATCCAAGGAGACCAAGGTCATGGGAGATAGACAGTGCTATGCTCCAGACTCCACACTGATATACTGGCTCCTCTTTGTGTCCTCAAAGGTATGCAATGATGGTGGCTTGATGTAACATACAACATGACTTTCATTAACCTAGATAAGCATAGTTTATTGTTTAGAATCCAATAGCCAATATAATCTTCACACATCTTCAGCTGGGTGAATAACCTTATTTGGACTTGTAGTGAAACCCATATGCCTAGCACAGAGTTAAATACTCCTCTCCAGGAAGTAACCTTCAGAATTGGGTGGCAATACACAGTTCACTTGTACTGCTAACTCTCTATTCTCCTGGGGAAAACACAAGGAAACACTGGGGACGCAGCTGGGGGTCTGGCCACAGCCGTAACATAGGCCTATGTTTTATTTCATAAATATGTTATTTTACTGATTTATTTATTTTTTTGTGATTTTATGTGAGGGTGTCACCTTGGGCTTGGGGTACTTGTGATGGGCGTTTCTCACTGTTTTCTGTTTTTACCAAATCAAACAATCAATCAATTAATTAATCAATTAATATATAAATCCAAAAACATAAGTGAAATGCTGCTTACACATTAATGCATGAGTAATACTAATCTAATGATATAATATATCATAGGTCATTTTTCTGCATGGAGTACTTTTGATAATTTAAGTACATTTTATCTGATTATACTTTTAGTAATTTGATTTAAGTAAAGGATCTGAATACTTCCTCCGCTACTGCACAAAACCAACCCTGTCTCTACACCTCTGTCCTGCTCCAGCTGTCCTGTTTCTGTAGTACACCGCCATCAGAGGTTTGAAATGCCACCTCGCTCCTGCATTGATCCAACACTGGCCTCTCCAGATCAATGGGAACTAAAATGTTCCTGAGGCTAGAGGGGAATCCAGGGCTCACGACCTTCTAGACTCCCACTGATTGGATGAAAAGGTCGCCGCTTGCTCACACCATGATCACACACTGAAACACACATATACATGTTTAGTCAAAACCAAGGAGAGACAAAAATTCATAGATGGCATTTATGATTTTAATGTCAAAAAGTTCAGTAGCCTGCAAGAATGACAGAATTTAACACAATCACAGTGTTACAACTATCCACATCAGATCTATTATTTAGAAATGCTAAATAGGAATTCCACAGTCAGACACTGTTCCACCTCATCAGTATGTCACGATTAATGCATGCAAGAGGTCAAATCTGTGATGAGGTACTGTCATTTCTTATCTACCGTCTGTCCAGTCTATTTTTTACATCTGTCGGTGATAACCTATGTTTTCCAGAAGGCTTTGAAAAACCTCATAAAACATGCCTGAACTTCAAGCTCTGGGTTATAGAAGCTAGGAGCTATAATCAGTGTTTCTAAGCATATTAATAATATGCAAGTGAAACTATGGTTCTTTTATGTGCACTAACCTTAGCTATAAGCAGAACACAACCTGATTTAGGCCCTGATCAGACAGAACACTTTTTGCAGGTTGCAAAACTATTTACTTTCTTGCTCCCGCCCATGGATGTATTATAAGAACTGGAAACCGGACCCAAAGATGGCACCTATTCAGTCCAATAGGAATTGCTCGCCTGGCGCATACACCAAAAAAGTTTCTATCTTGCAGGTTTACTTCCGGGGTATGCGGCCCACTGAATATGCGCAGTAGAATTTATCCTGCTGGCCTCGCCATAGACTTTACATTGTGATGACGTCACAGATTTTTAAATGGCTTTTCTCGGCTCGAGGAAAGTTTTACAAATATAAAACCTCCATGGATCAATAATTCATAATAGAAAGAGTCATTATCAACCTTGTTTGCAGATCGAGGTGTCCTGTCAACAGTTTTACAGACGTCTCTTTTACATATATATATGTATATATATATATATATACAGTCACCTCCTCACTCATCCTTTATATCCTGTCATGAGATTGTCATGCTACACACAAACACACAGGAAAAGTCTAGTACTTTTCCAGTCTTTACCCTTAAGTGGTTATACTTATGTTTCACAACAATCACTATTCAATTATATTTCAATACATATTCCACTTACAAATACATGAACATTTTAACACCTCAATTTCTATAACAGGCCGCAGGGGAATTTTTCGCTGCCATTCCATGAGTGGCCACTGGGCAAAACTGAAAGCAAGGCTGAGTGGCGGCACCTTATCCAGGTTTTATACATATACATACACATATATAACTGGACTGGAGTGTGGAACAAGAGATTATGAAGGAAACAAACAAACAAACAAAAAAACTCTAGATTCTGTTAGCTAAATCAGTTTCTTTTAAAAATGTAATAATGCCACAGTATACTGTATCTTGCCTGTTGTTTTCCCCAAGAGACCTAACTATGAAAAGTCATGGTGTTTTGCCTTCCTTAGTGACTGAAAAAGGTGATTTCTCTTGATATTGTATTTCCTACAATAAAGAATACATGTTCAACTGTTTCTGGTTGGCTACAGTGTGTGCATTTTCCGGTTGGGTACTTGCCTATTTTATATAACGTATGGTTGAGACCTGTATGACCTATTCTCAGTCGAGATAACATTTTCTTTTCTTCATTTTCAGCTCACCATCCTCCCAGCACCAACATGTCTTTGTATATTATATAGATGTCTTCCAGTGTCATCCCAATACTCCTGCCATCCTGATTGTGCATATGTCTATTTCTGTTTGTCTATTTAATGGAACTTGTAGGTCTAACATGCTTGAGTGTTTGTTTGGCTAGAATATCCTCCGGCTCATTTCCCTCCACACCAACATGAACAGGAACCCAAATGAAGCATGTAGATACACCCTTAATTTCCATCCATTATAAGGAATATTTCATTGAGAATCTCTGTTATAAATGATCATCTGCCAGATCTTATGCTTGTTTGTGCTGAAAAGCTGTCAGATGCAATAACATTTATTTATTTCCTTCTCCTCTATCCACTGCAGGGCCAATAATATTGCCAATAGCTCTGTGGTATATACTGACAAATGGTCTGATACTCTTTTCTTAATATATGTCTCACTCACTGGGATATATACTGCTGCACCTGCACACCCTGTGTCAGGATCTTTGGAGCCATCTGTGAATATAAATACTGAGTCTGAAAAATGCTGATCAAAATAGTTCTGGACTATGCACCATACTGGAAGTTGCTCTGACTTGGGGGCAAGGGGACTACTGGGGGGCAAGGGGAATAACTAGAGAGGAATGGAAGAAACTGAAACTGTGAGGCTGTACTGTAATTGACGTAATCCTATGTTTCCTGCCTTTGCATCACCAATCCACCCAAAACTTGTGAAATGTGTCTCATGTTCCCAGCAGTCTGCCAAACACTCTTGGCAGGATGAGTATCCCATTGCCCCTGGGCATCAACCCAGTATGCCAGCATTAACTTCACTCTTCTGATCCTTAAAGGTATTTCTCCCATTTCCACTTGCATTGCTGTGTGCTGCGTTCCTAAAACTGGAGGTTTTGAATGATCCACTACAGATTCTCAGGGCTGAGCTTGTAATACATCTAACTTCTTGAGGTTTGATTCTGCTGCTGACATGTAAGCTACACACACACCCACAGTCAAAGACAGATCTCATGAGTGCCCAGTTTATATTTTATAGAGATGCTCTACTTGCTCCCCACTCCTGTCCTGACAAACAACAAAGTAAATTAATGGCCTTTTTAATTTGTTCTTAACTTTATCCAAATGAACATGTGAGCTTTTCATCAAACCAAACCCCATGAAATCTAATAGCTTTTACTTGCTCAAGAGGTTGTTCATACAATTTTACGGAGATGGGTGCGATTTATGCCGTCTTGAGAAACAAATTACTTGTGTTTTTGCTACTGATAGTTTGAATCCCCATTTACTATTGCAGCTTGCATTTTCTTAATGACATAAGATACAGTGTGGCCTCTTATCCACAGAGCCCTGTCATCCATGTACAAAGATTTTCCTACGCTTTGTTCAACCTGAGAGAAGATGTCATTGATGAATATGTTGAATAACAACAGACTACATACACTACCTTGCGGAGTTCCATTCTCCACCGTATATACACTGGAGTATTCTGCACCTATTCTTACTTGTATTTTCCTGTCAAATAAAAAGTCCCAACCATGTCTCCTGTATACAAATTACATTAGGTTTCCCAAATTATCAATATACTCCTTAAAATCTTGGCCATTTGCAATTAAGCTTCTTGCATCCACTGAAGAAGAATTAACACCATTAAGAGGATCCAGCCCATGTCTGAGAGGATTGTGTATCTTCATTAAGAATGTCTTTGTTTCCCAGTGCAGCCCTTTCACATTAAGGTACTTTTCAGCTGATTTGATTTTGATCCTTTCATTTCGGCTTTTTGACTGTGCCGAACAGTTGACTATCTCCGTCATAAAGAGTACATAATCATTCTTACTCACTATCAGAGTTTCCTCCTTCAACTCACTGCATCCTTCACTTTTTCCTGTATCTTTGTTCCTAGTGTCATTTTGTCTTATCACCTGTGTGTCTCCTGAAACCTCTGCATAGCTGATTCCCTGGGCAACCTTGACTCACTGCACCTCTGCTGCTCTCTTACTAACCTCGCACCCACGGTAAGCTGAGCTATGTTCCCCTCCACAATTGCAACATTTCAGCTTTCCCCCCTCTGCACATTTGCCATACTCATGGTGTCCACCAAAGCTACCACACCTTTGCTTTCCCTTGCACACCGCCTCTCCGACACGCATAGAAGTGCCTTACGCGCGCTCCTCCAGGAACAAGCGGTGCCCGTACACCAAATACCAGATGCTCGAGCTGGAGAAGGAGTTCCTGTTAAACATGTACCTCACGCGGGACCGACGGCATGAGGTGGCGTGCGCGCTTAACCTGACGGAGCTGCAGGTGAAGATCTGGTTCCACAACCGGCGGATGAAAATGACGAAACAGAGCAAACAGAGAAACAGTGCATAAGGCACTTGTATCCGTAACGTGGCACACATACGAGTTTGCCGAAAAACCTCAGTCCATTTTCTGACAACTTGCCAGACAATCATAGCTTATTCCAACCTTCTGCCCTGAAGGCATATTAGAGCTAGTTAAAAACAATGCAAATATTAGAGTAAAGGTCCACGGTTAATGCATGAACATGATTAATTTAGAATGTAAGAGAGCAAACCCATAGACAATGGAGTTACTGAATGTTTTAGAAAAAAAGAAAAAGCATATATAAACAGCTGGCAAATAGCTCTTTTTTGTATTTAGGGGATAGTTAACGGTGTTGTTGAATGAGTTGTGTGCGTTTTTACGCACGGTGGGTATACTTGGATTAAGACGTGTGCACAAATTAACCAGAACGTGGTAATGAAATGTATCTTGTTCACACGAATTAACCAAAACGTGGTAACGAATTAATCAAAACGTGGGAATGAATTGTATCTCGTGCACACACAATAGCATTTCGAGTGCTCGATGTAGTAAAACGTGGCCCTGATATATGTTTTCACACATTTCACATTTAATCCCATTTCTGTTTGCTTTCAGATGTTTGACCTCACTTGAATTTGCATTTGTTACATTTCCTTTAACATCATCTGCTGATACATTTACCGGAATCCCTGTGACAACTCACCCCGACCAATTTTCTGTCACTAGTCAGAGAACATTGCACTTTTCTGCACTCCTTACCTCCCCAATTTCTCTTTCCAATCGCTGAAAGCAGAAGCTCTTGTGCAAGTTAACAATTACCTTGTACTCCTCTCTCCTCCTTTCTACAACAGCTGCTCTCCCATCGCAATCACTATCATTCGATTTATCCTTTTGCTTCATTTTGTGTTTATTTTGCCTAACTATATCCCTATCTTCATAACTCTCGCCACCTACTTGTACCATCTCCCGTCCAGTCACAGTCCAGTGTTGGCAATCATCAAAAAAGCTCTTGTTCTCTGCAATATCCCCAGACACATCCGACCAATAAGTGTAGTGAATGTTCTCACGTGGTTTGTAGTTATGCATTTTGTTTCGCTTGGATTATTCTTTGTGTGAAAAGAAACTGTAAACTTGGAGCGTTTTCCCCTTGGTTCAAACTGATTGGTGTGAAAACACCCTAACACTGCATGGTTATTCATGAGACTTCAAAAATACTGTAGCATTATACAAAGTAGGCTGGCTTCGTCATACCTCCTCACGTCACAAAAAGGGTTAGGGTTAACATGGTTCCAGTGCTAGAAAAATGTGTTGCTTTTTAGGATGACAGCAAGAGCTTTTAAGTCACGGCTAACACTATAAGCAACAGCATTTAAGTCTCCTTTCAATTCAAAGACTTTCAGACATTAAATGATAATTATGGTTTATTAGAACCCAGGACTATTAGTCTTATTTCCATATGTTTCTCCATTATCAGTTATGATAACAACAATAGTTGAGATCTGGGAACACGGGGACATGTCCGACAATTCAAGAAACACCAGCAGTGAGACGATCAGACAGGTTATAAACAAACCAAGTTTATCCGGATGATCTAAACCACTTTATTTGGAGGTCAAACCTAAAGTGAGAGCAACTGAAATGTTGCCTCATTGAATAGGAAAACCGCATGCACACAACTACAATAAGTACAGCAGGTCCGAGTTGAAGCAAGATGTGTCTAAATGGTTTAGAGTCTTTAATATCTAATGACTCTCCTCTACGGGCTTTATGCGACTGAAGTGGAAGGTGGGATGGACTCTCATGGACCTGGGGAGTCTGAGCCTCACAGCAGCAGGATTAATAACCTTGGACACAGGGAATGGACCAATAAATTTGGGAGCCAACTTATGTGACTCGACCCGGAGGGGTAGATCCTGGGTGGACAGCCACACCCTTTGGCCACACTGGTAAGTAGGAGCTGGAACCCGGCGTCGGTCTGCAGCTTTCTTGTAGGCCTCGGATGAACGAAGCAGGGACTGGCGGGCCCGGACCCACATGCGGTGGCAACGGTGAACCAAGGCGAGAGCTGATGGGGCCACTAACCTCGCGTTCCAGAGCCGGGAACAGGGGAGGCTGGTAACCAAACACACACTGGAAAGGGGACATGCCAGTGGAAGAGCATGGCAAGGTGTTATGTGCAAATTCTACCCACGTGAGACGTTTGCTCCAGGTGGTCGGCTCCTTAGACACCAGACATCAGAGTCCCATCTCCAGCTCCTGGTTCAGCCTCTCCGTCTGACCATTGACATTGATGTCCAGATGACAGACTGACGGTAGCTCCCAAGAGATTACAGAAGGCCCTCCAGAACTGCGCAACAAATTGCGGCCCCCGGTTGGACAGAACATTCCTAGGGAATCCGTGAATACGAAATACATGGTGCAGCATCACCTCTGTCGTCTCCTTGGCAGAGGGAAGTTTGGAATAGAGGAATAAACAGGAATAAAATGAGAAAAGCACAGGGGTGAATCTTGTTGTCTTTTACTGACCTTTGGGATAGAACTGCTCCCATGCCCAGGTCCGAGGCGTCCACCTCAACGATGAACTGAAGAGAGGGCAGCATGAGAACCGGAGCGGTGGTGAAGCTCTTCTTTAATCGTTGAAAAAGATAATCTGCTGCCGGAGCCCAGGAGAAGGGAGTCTTGGAGGAGGTGAGGGCGTGTAGAGGGGAGGCCATTGAACTGAAGTTTCTAATGAAACGTCGATAAAAATTGGCGAAGCCCAGGAACCGTTGCACCTCTTTGCGGGAGTTGCGAGTCAGCCAGTTCATGACAGCACTTACCTTTTCTGGGTCCATCTTCACCTCTCCCTCGGCCACAATGAGACCTAAGAAAGACACTGAGGAGACGTGAAACTCACATTTCTCTGCCTTCACAAATAGCTGGTTGGCTAGGAGGCGCTGCAGCACCTGTCGGACATGCTGGATGCGAGTCCTCTCATCTGGTGAGAAGATGATTCTATCATTCAAATACACAAAAACACAGACGTTGAGCAGGTCACGAAGGACATAATTTACAAAGGCCTGAAAAACTGCAGGGGCATTTGTGAGGCCAAAAGGCATGACCAGGTATTCATAGTGGCCACTAGGGGTGTTGAATGCTGTTTTCCATTCATCCCCCTCCCTAACTCTGACCAGATGGTAAGCGTTCCGGAGATCTAATTTGGTGAAGATCTTAGCGCCCTGTAACAGCTCAAAGCCAGAAGATATTAAAGGGAGGGGGTACCTGTTCTTTATAGTAATGTCATTCAAACCCCGGTAGTCGATGCAAGGGCGGAGAGTCTTGTCCTTCTTCCCCGCAAAAAAGAACCCGGCCCCTGCTGGGGAAGAGGAAGGTCGAATGATGCCTTTTGCCAGGGTGGAATCAATGTAGTCCTTCATGGCTTTGGTCTCAGGAGCCGAGAGGGAGTAGAAGCGGCCTTTGGGGGGTGTCGTGCCAGGCTACAGCGTCTACAGCGCAGTCGTATGGCCGGTGAGGGAGAAGAGAGGTGGCCTTGGCCTTACTGAAGACCTCCTTCAGATCTAAGTAACACTCGGGGACCTTGGAGATGTCAGGAAACTCGATTTCAGACTCCATAGGTGAGATGGGGGAGAGCTAGAGGATGGTTCAGGGGATGACTCAGTGACTTGAGTGAAAAAACAGTGGGATTGGCAGTGTGGACCCCAGGCTATGATCCCTCCAGTGGACCAGTTCATATGAGAATTGTGCTTATGTAACCAAGGATATCCCAGAATGAGAGGGTGCAAGGGGCCATGGTATAGGTGAAAACTGATTGCCTCTGAATGGGAATCGGCAATAGACAGGGTGAGTGGAGTGGTGCGGTGGCTGACCTGGCATAACAACCGCCCATCCAGGGCGCTAGCATTAAGAGGCTGGTCTAAAGGCTGGGAAGGCAGTTTGAGTTGTTTAGCCAGATTGTAGTCCATTAAATTAGCATTAGCCCCGGAGTCAACGAGAGCTGGATGACTGAGGGAGGAAAAGGCAGAGGTGAGTTGAACGGTAGTTAACTGGCGAGCAGGGTGGGACTCACCAGCATGCTCAGTCTCTCAGCGGCTCGGCCACTTCTCACGGGACAGTTGGCCAGGAAGTGTCCAGATTGAGCACAATAAATGCAGCGTCCTTCGTCCATACGCCGCTGCCGTTCCTCTGGGGTAAGACGGGTTTGACCGATCTGCATCGGCTCCTCAGAAATACAGGAATGAGGCTCACCGAACTGGAGGTGGAATGTCTTCCTGGAGCTGGTGCGCCCTCAGAGAGGAATCGGGGTAGGGTCAGCGGGATCTTCCTCGTTCTCTCTCATGCTCGTACAGTCTCTTATCAATCTTTGTGGCCAAAGCTATTAGAGCGTCCAACTCGACAGGAAGATCCAGGGGTGCCAGGTGGTCCTTAAGAGTCTCAGAAAGACCATTGAGAAAGGCGTCGGAGAGGGCGACCTGGTTCCACAAGGGATCGAGAAACCTCCCGGCCAGGAGTAACAGTCTGAAAGATCTGGAGGAGGGTCTCACGGAACTGGGGTAGAGAGTTAGAGATGGCTGACCTGCGATTCCACTCAGGTGAGAGATGAGGTAGGCAACTTTAGCCCAGTCGGAGGGAAAGGAGGAAGCCTGGAACTCGAAATGGAGCTCACACTGGGCCAGGAACGGGCGACAATCTCCAGAGTCTCCGGAGAACCACTCAGGACTGGAAAGCCGAATGTGGGGATGCAGGGTGGAGGACGCTGAGGGTGGAGAATCAGCTGGACTGCCTGCAGATGGACCGGTGCGGATCTCGCTGGTGGCTGAGAGAGCCTGTTGTCTCTGTAGCTGATCCACGAGGAAGCTCATCTACGAGCCAAATGCTGACATCACGCTCTCCTGTCGATCCGCCATTTCCTTCATTTCCTGGCGGAGAACACTCAGCTGTTCCTCCTGTCGGTGAATATGTTGTCCCTGCGCTTGGAGAGCAGCGCGGAGTGGGTCAGAGTCTGCGGAGTCCATGTTGTGGCCAGATAATACTGTCAGGCACACAGAGAGGTTGGACCCACAGAGCAGACACGACTCGAGTCTTTAATGTCCTTAAGGCAAGGTACAATGTCACAGAGCGAAGGTATCCTAAGGGTGAGGCAAGGCGAGGCGAGTAGTTGTAAAACTAAAACTGGTTGTACACAAGCAACACGGGGAACACGAGTAACGCGGGATAACAACACACATGAAGTGAAGATTATCTGGCAAAGGGGAGGGGAGAGACACTGGGTATATATAGGGCAAGGTAAGCAGACAATGAGACACAGGTGAAACACATTAGGCTGATTAGGACTGGCGGGAAACTTGACAGGAACAAGAGGATGAGACTAAACACTACCAAAATAAAACAGGAAGTAACTCAAAAACACAGACTAACAGAACCGATCATAACAGGATGTTGATCAATTGTGATGGATGTTTACAACAGTTTGGAGAATAATTGTACTGTTTGCCTTTGTTGTCTTTTCCAAATAAGTTTTATTAACCTGTTGGTTTGTTTCCAACCTGACTAAGATGTGAAAAAAGTTGTATAAAGCCTTTTGTGTCTCCAGTAGGCACCAGGTTTTGACAAGGAAGAAGAATGTGGCTGCTGTGCGGCTGTGACTCAGGAGGTAGAGCTGGTCGTCCACTGATCACTGGGTTTCCGGTTTGATCCCCACCTCCTCGTGTCCACATGTCAAAGTGTCCTTGGGCAAGACACTGAACCCCAAATTGCTCCCGATGGTCAGGCTTGCTGCCATCAGTGTGTGAGTGTGGGGGTGAATGAGCCCTGTAAAGCACTATATAAATGCAGCCATTTAGAATGTGTGGAATAAAAAAGACAATATATCCGGTTCAGCTGCATCGATTTTGAGCATTTTTTCTTTAACCAGTTATGAGGAGTGCAATTGGTGGAGTACTCTTTTAACATCTTAGTGAAACTAATACCTCTGGATATACAATCAACATGGAGTTTGCTTTCAAGCTCAACTTTTAAGCCAACATGGACAAGAAGTCCTAGAATGCTGAACAACTACAGTTCCATGACAACAGGGCAAACTCCATCTGTGTGTGTGTGTGTGTGTGTGTGTGTGTGTGTGTGTGCGCGCGCGCAAGTGAGAGTGGCCCTTTTAGCTTTCCATACATGAGACTCTGTCAATAAAGCACACATATCTCAGTCGTACAGTAGATCACACACTGGTCAATTTCAACTTGTCCACGAAACAAACACACACTCAACACCACACTCACATTCCTGAGCAGATGTGTATGTGCACTGTGTTTGTGTGCAGACATACATGTTTGTGTGAAAATACACACACACAAATAAATATCTCTGGCCTCTCAGATTGCTTCAAGATTCATTCCCCTGCCAAGGCAGCAGAAAATTGACTTGTTTCATGGAGGCAGGCTATTGACACACTACTAAGAGAGAGAAAGAGAGAGTAGGGGGAGCAGAGAGAGAACAAGCCCAGGTGCCTGAGACAGATCATGACCGGGGGGGGGGCACTGAGTCAGAGCAGAGGCCGATTAATGGAGTGCAGGTAAAGAGAGAATGAAGCAAGGGTGAGAGAGGTAAGTGATGGACTGAGGGAGAGAGTCTGAGAGAGTAATGTAATCAGCAGTGTGGGAAATGGCTGTGAGTAAAATGGCCTGGCTGACATTTATATAAGAGGATATTGATGACATGAAGCCACCTCTCTGATAAAGCTGCTCATTTAACCAGTACATCATTCAGAGCCTGGAGAGACACACACAGACGCCTGTCCCTGTGTGTGCGGCGCATGTGTGTGTGTGTACTCTTGTAGGTCTATCTTTGTGAGAACCTATTTGAGTTTTACTTCTTTGGAGTGAGGACATTCTTCAATAGACTGTTGTATGGAATTAAATAAATGACAAAAGGACTGAATGCTAAACACATTTAAGTGCTGTTCAGTCTGCAAATGAACATTTGAGAGCATGCAGGAAAGAGTAGAATAAGGCTTCTCTCATTCTCATGTTTGGAAGTCTGTATTGCCTGAGCACAAACTCTAACTGAGAGCAGAGCGTAATCAGTTCCATTTGACCTGGAAGTGAAGTGTCATCCTATTTGATGCCCCTATCTCCTTTTCAAAAGTAAAATCAGATTGATTTAAAAGAAGTTACTGTAGTTCTCTTAGTACACTTTCCCTGATTTTTTATTTATTAACTATGTTTTCACAGCCTAGTGATTTTGCTTAAAGAGTAACTTAACACCCCCTGAAAATCTTGCCTTTGCTTGCTCCAGTGGCTTAACTTCTCACCTTTCTTCAGTGATGTACAGGTGTACTCCAGGATCTTGTGACTCTGTCACTGTTGGGTGTGGTTACAGGAGCAACAAAGCACACTTCTGACTTCTGGTCAGTGTGTGTGTGTGTGTGTTACTCTGTCTTATCAAACAGCCAACAGCATGAAATGAGTCTATTTCTGGCGCACTTGAACAAATCAAGTATAGAATTAGTTCAGGCAGAGCACCAAAGTCACACATGTACAAGCTGACTAGTAAAGTCCAAGTACATTAATATAGGCGTACTGTTTGTCGAACCTGACACTTCTCATTATTACTCTGCTGATAAACTCATTGCAGCGCCATCTATTCCTGCTCCCTCCACTACCCCAGCCTTCTCCTTATGTGTTATATTTGATATCATTGATTGAACTAGGGCTGTTGCGATAACCACAATATTGCAATATGACAAGCCAACCGCAGGGGATGGCAAGCAAGCGCTATGTTCATGTTTACAATTTTTACGTTTACGATTATTAATATTACCAGAGAAGATGGAGGGACGGGACACAGCGGGGTTCCTGGAGCATCCCCTATTGTTGTGGAGACTAAATGGTTCACAGCTGTTATTTAATAACACACCCATAAGGTCTGTCTGTCTACTTACACTCTGTTTTCCTATCAAGACAGCTGTGATACAGCCCTACTACACAGATAGGTTACAGCCTAACAATAAACCTTATTTATATAGCACTAAAATCAGGATAAATAAAATCATTTGCAAAAACAATCAAAAAAAAAAGAAAATTGGCGCGACTACCATATACCACGCTGTTGAGCCACCCTAAAGCACCACAGGGGAAATTCCTTCACCGCGACAGCCCTAGATTGAACTAAGATTTAATGTTCATGTTTATGTTTGTTGAGGAGACATTAGTTCTCCAGGAGAATCCTCATTAGGGCTCTGAGCAGGGTCTGTAATAAAGTCCAAGACTGGTTTGGCAGACTTCTCCATTGGTGGTGTGGGTAGCGCGCACCCGAGCAAGCATCCGACGAGAGTGAGCGCTCGCCTCGAGTCACCAATGCAATATTCTTCAGTTCAGAATGGACCTTTTCTTTGGTTATCTAGCACGGTTCTTCATCTTTTCCTGTGTGTGTGAATGTCCAACCAGTAAGTTATAGGTTCTTATCCTGATATTGAGACTGAGAACGGACTTGTTTCCGAGTACTCTGGGTCAATTGATAAACTCCCAAAGGGAGTTAACAGATGCAGTTATCATGTCTAAACTTTGGCTAGCCATACCTCTGTTTGATTAAGACTGTTACTGGTACATAGGAATTGATAAGTCACACCAAAGATACCTGGTTACATTTCAATCAGGAGAGACTTCAGTATGAGTGAACAAATATTTAGTGACATGTGCATAATGAAGATAAGAAATTAGAAGAGTCTTTGGCGATTACACCCCATGGTGACGCAGTGTCGGAAATTAGCGGGGGCAAAGGGCAAAAATGCCCCAAGAAATCTCAGATTTGCCCCTAAAAACGTGATCAAGGGGCCAAAATTTCCCCACAAGATTTCAAGAAAAAAAGAAGACATTTACCAGTTCAGGCCAATATCCTAATCCTACATTAAACCATCATTTTATTTTCATTCAATTAATTTAATTTCCGTCTCTCGCAAACAGCGCTGTTGTTCACACTACTGTTCCAATACCTGACTGGCAGAGGCCAGACAATCCTGCACCTGCAGTGAAGTAGCTGCTGTGACGGACTGGTACCTCATTAAAAAAGCTCCAACTGTTAACAAAGAAAGCAATCCTAGGTCGTCACCAACGCCACCCCCAGCAAATAACGCCAGGTTCAGACCAGTCGGGCTGTGTTTTTTAAATTACGTACTTATTCCACATGATTGCACACTTCTCTTTGGAACAGCAATAGTATGCTTTTTATTTACTCAGGCCCAAGCTGGTGATTACTGTAACGTTATGCATTTTAATTTGGGCTCATTTCTCATTAAAAACAGCAACTTTATGCACTAATTACTATTTTTGCCGCCAAAATTTTGGAAATGCCCCAATGTTTTAGACAGTGGGGGCAAAAATTGCCCCCGAAATATTTTTTTTAATTTCCTACACTGTGGTGACGTCATCATATTTTAAGGGGGGTAGTGAAGATACTGGTGGTGGTGGTGGAACTCACACACACACACCAACACCAACACCAACATCAACACACACACACACACACACACACACACACTAAACTTCAACACACAGTTCCAAAGTCTCACATATGTGTATATGCGTTTTCTGCTATTTTCTTGATTTTATGAACTGTACCTTTATTATTATTATTTAAAATCTCATGAAATTACCTGATGCTTTGGCAATATTGTCTTTGTTACATTCATGCCAATAAAGTATACTGAATTGAACTGAGAGAGAGAGAGAGAAGGAGAGAGAGAGAGGGATGTAAATGAATGAGGCATAAAGATAATCTTACGCTGAGCTTCATGTATACATTCTGTAATCGTGTTTCTGTTGATGGATATCATATTGTGTAGATGTTAACTGCAGTAGCTTCTCCTAAGAAACTCACGTGTACTGTCCTAATGAAACGTGACCAAGCCACACCGCGGGTCTTTGATGTTGGTAGTATTGGTATTGATATGAGCATAGATAGTAGCATTTGTATTAATAGGACTATTAGTTTGATTATTATTGCTGTTAGTGTTTACATTGTTAGTAACTTTATCAGTGTCAGCACTGTATACATTATCCGCAAAACCTAGTTAAATTGTTGGTAGTTACTGTATGTATGTATATTTTATTTCCGATGTGTTTCAGACCACACCCTTTGATACGTGCCATAATTGGGTCTACTGTACTGTACTAAGAATACTCACTAAACGGTTAAAGGTCCATCCTGTGCACTGTCTAGTGTGTTCTGACTGGGGGCGAGTGCTATCCTAAATATTCCTCAACCAGTTCCCCCTATTTTTGAGGGTCGTTTCCACCATTTGCTATAAATGGTCAATTATTGACGTATCCCTGACTGATCATGCTTTTCCAGTAATTGTTCTGTAAATTCAATTAAGAAATTGTTTAAAATAACCATAGGTTACTTCATGCTCTGTATTTACAATTTCACTCTCCTCCTCCATGTTTTCCCGTCACTCTCTTCTTCTGCGGCGGTTGGCAAACCAGCTTAGAGGTACATTACCGCCACCAACATGGTAAACAGTCCTGCTGCCCAAATCTCTCCTGCCGTATGGTATATACTGTCATATCGCCCAACCCTGGAAGAAGAAGAAGAAGAACTACTTTAGTAATCCCCTTGGTGTGCTGCCATTTATTGTCTGAATAGGAACAGAATATGGTTGTCAGTTGGCCTGCCACAGTCAGCTCAAACACAGCACACTACAAAAGAACAAGTTATTTTAGCATATTGGCTGGCTAGCTAGTTTACTGACTGCATTATTTTCTGTTATATGACCAATTTAGCGCTCGAACATTGCATTACACCCACTTGTAACACTAGCATTTCAAGAAGTCACACTGAACACATACTCATACAAAGGACATACTGATATTAATACACAATATTTGTGCACAGTGCTAAGCTTAGCAACCCACCTCTGGCACATCTCTCATGAACTGGTTTTCATGAAGTGTCACAATTACCAGTGGCCTTTACCTACTAAGAGAGGACACCCATAAGCCTATAAATCTACATGGCTTTTACAGACAAAGATGGTCAGAAAAGAGAAATGCACATAATGGTTTGAGCTGGATAAAACACATGCATACAGTACACACACACACACACACACACACACACACACACACACACACACACACACACACACACAGACACACTTGGGGAAGTGGTGGGCTGGGCAGTTTTTCTGCTGTTCTCAGCTCAGGGATTCCTAGCCTCATGTTTAGCCCACACTCCTGGGTTCTATACACCTCTGAATAGACACACATTATATTGTATATATATACCAGTATGCTCACTGTTCATATTGTAGACTCATATGTGAGAAGTAGCAAATCTTCAGTCCTGTGAGCTGTATGTTGAATGCTGAGCTGTAATAAAAACATGGATAAATGTAATACCATGACCTCATAAACACACACACTGCTTCCTCGCTCATCTGTCTGCCTAGCTCCCTGTGTACAGTCCTAAAGATCACCTGATAAAGGAGCTTGTGTATAACTATAGTCTATGATTTAACAGTCAGAGGCAGCAGAGCTCAGTGACTGATAGTAATCTGACCCCCACAGACTGTGGGAGGCCTGTCCGTGTGTGTGTGTGTGTGTGTGTTTGTGTATTCTGGATGAACTAGATGTATGAGTGGCAGATCAAGTGTTTCACTTTTAGTGAAACCCTAGTATCATGGATGATATACATATATATGTAACAATATCCTGTAGAGCACCTAAAGTTATAAAACATGTCAACTCATTGTTAAGAGTTCTCTACTGATTTAGCATTACACTCTTATAACATTGTCAAAATCAATGCAACCAGAGATATCACCTTTTTTATTCCGCTTCCGCTTCTTCCATGTCAAAACCTGCCGACTACATTACCCACAATGCAACTTGTCTTTCAAGTGTGTTATGCTAGTAGCGGCTAATGTAGCCTGCAGCAGAGATGAGCAGCGGGTTACAGAGGTCTGGTCAGCTCACTTCTTTCCAACTCCACACCAACACCTTGTTTTCATTTGCATACTTGTTGTTTTCAGCCCCAACTGACGCTTACTCAAGTGACATCACTTGAGGACATTTTTAGGACTTCACACAGCTGCTGCTGCTGGAGACACTAAAGGCTTTATACTACTTTTTTCACATATGCAGTAATACTCCCCAACACCTGGAAACAGGATGGATGGGGAGTTTCTGTCCTGTGAAAATAAAATCAAGACCTGAGCTGCTAGGTGAGGGTGACTGGTTAGCCATGGTGTAGAGGTGACTAATCCCTGTGTGACAGAGACAGACGAGTGCCAGCTAAGAAACCAGAGAGAGCAACCTCACCATATTCAATAGCAAAACCCTCCTTGAGCAGCTGTGTCAGAAATGTAACAGAAGAATAGCAACTGCTATTTCTATTTACCGCGCAGCCAGACAAACTGTGGGCTGAGAGCATCCATCACCTCACATTGTTTAAATAAAGAAGACAGGCAACAGTGTCCCCCCACACAGACTGAACTCATGATCGAATGTTGTCTTCTACATTACATGAAATGGCCGGCATGCACCAGCACTATCTTCCACATCATGTCCTGTACATGCATCCATCGTTTCCTGTGAATTCCTTGTGCTTGTGAAGGGAATTTGAATTCTGTAAATGTTGGCCATAAATATTATCACAATGGGGTCTGATAAAATGAAAATCTTATAGGATTGTAATTTTGACTGTTATATGTTCTCTGACAGCTACTGTAGAGCTATAACAGTGAAATACTGTGTGTGGCGTTGTACTAGGGCTGAAAATGTCTCTGTTTCTCTTTTCTATATCCCCACGTCTTTGACCTTATGAGATGCAAACGTGACAATTTGCATATTTAACTATGGTTCATTTTGGGTACATCACTGGAAGCTGAAACTACCTCCGACACAGCAATTAGGAACACAGGAAAGGGTTTTAACACTTTTATTATGTGATGTGCAGGACAAATGTTGAATTTTGTAACAGTCCCCAAATACTGTATAACATCTTATCAGCCCTACAAGAATGTTGATGATGAAGTCAGTTCTGTCTGAATCACCTTTACCTGTTTAATTTATGGATTGTGGGACATCTCTCTCTTCTTTTTCTCAAGGGAGTATCTGAGGCTAAAGCAAATAGAAAGTAGACAGAAGCAGCTTTTAGAAAATTCCACCAGCTCCTCTCATGACTCAGTTAGAAACCTTGCTGATGGAAAAAGACTTTTCAAATCCAGCAACATTTTCATACAGCATGTGAATGATTGCACCGCAGCTGTGTTGGGTTTCAGGTTTTATGTTTGAAGTAATTCACTGTTCAGCTCCTAATCACCAACACTATACTATACTACTGTGAACATCCTCCAGCTCCTCAGGATGTTTTCTACTCAGCTGCTCACACACCTCTCTGAAGCCTGTTTCCTCATTTCACTTCACCTTTCCATTCATCTTTCCTCTCACTGTGTTTCTGTCCTCTTCTTCCCATTCTCTCCATCATTTTACCTCCTTTAAAGGTCAGTGACAAATTACAGACACATTTCTGTTTGTTGAGGTCAACAGCTGTTTCTGGACAGAAAGTGAAGCCTGGATGAAAATTTGGACACCACATAGTGGTGGTCTGAAGACACACACACACACAACACACAAGGCAACCAGTATGAGAAATACGGGGGTCTCAGGGGGTCTTGGACCCCCTAATTAACAACTAGGACCCCCCGAAGGTGGCAAAATCAAATTTTGAGGGGGTCTCAAAATTAAGCTAGTTTTTTACTATTTATCTGTATTGTAAAATGTATTTTCATGTTTAAATATTGAAAGGTGAGGAGCAACACAGAAAATGTGACTGATGACAGTGAACAGGCAGCTGATGTAGCAGCTGCTGACATGGTTACCAGTGCCGGTTGTAATTGTGTGGTGCAGTAATACATTCTGACTCCGCGGTTCTGCTCCTCTTCTCCATATTTGAATAAACAGATTTATGTCTTATGTCCTTATTTATCCAATGGAAGAAGTTTTTAAACAGTCCTTAAAGCTGGGGTAGGAAAAACCTGAGCAACGTATGCAAAACCTTCCGCCTCTCTCTCTGCAGCCTTGTATCACTCCCCTAAGCCTCTCCCACCAAACCCACAACTTTGACCGGAAGCAGAAGGAATCGTTTCCCCTGCGAAACCTTATCCCTCATAGGGTTCTCTCTCCACGGGGTGAGCCTCACCGAGACCGCGGTCCCTCCCGCTACCACGTCTTCTCAAAGACGCCCCTCCAGTGCTTTGCGGCCGCAGAGCAGAGTGCCCCAGTCTTCAGAGGCAGCTGCAACGCTGTCCAGCAGCAGGGTGAGAGGCTAGTACACCACACACACGCCACTGTCCCCCATCAAAAGTTATTACCCACTGTTTGTCATCATGCCTCTTTGACACGTCAATACGAGCACCATGGCATCGGACATAATGAGCCTGAAGCTCCGTGTGGAGCCGGGACGTGTTGTTTTGTGCTATACACCACTGTAGGCAAAGGAGGTGTTGGACATTTATCACAAGTTGCAGGATTTTCAGCAGGATTTTCCACCACTGAATAAGGCTTTCACCATCTGAAGGGACGTGCACGCGCATCTGCATTTGTAGCTCAGCCAATACGAATGCACCATCTCTCTGAAATGTGATTGGCCAAAGTCTCCCGTCACGGGCTAGATCTTCTGAAGCCTGAAAACAGAGCCAAGAGGAGGGGCAGAAGTAGAGGTCTTCTCTCAGACCACTTTAATTACAATTTGTTGAACAGTTATTATGACATTTTTGCCCAATGATGCCAAAACAATACTGCCTACCCCACCTTTAAATCTGAACAAAGTCATAAAATGTGGAGTTTGGAGATTTACTGCTATTCTACGTGTGTGTGTGTGTGCATGTACTATATATATATATATATATATATATATATATATATATATACAATATACAATATATATATTGTAATACAGTATTTCGCACACTGCTATCAACGTTTGTGTTGTTTCCTTCCCACACAGCATGTGTGGCACCAGGTCTTATTTAGCTGTGCTGAATTGCAAAATGTTGTGCCCCTGGCAGCAGTTTGGGACAGGTTTAGTAAATATGGCCCTCACTCTTGTTTGCCAGTCTTTGTAAAACTGATTTATATCCTCTTTCTTTTCTTATATTTGTCTTTATCAAAATCATGTCAGAATAAGTTTGTTTTTATGTCTATGTGTGTTTTTTTCCCACAAGCATTTGAGTGTTTGAGGAGTTGACATTTGGGCTTCAACATAATCTGACACCTGGTCCGGCGTTAACCCTTTGTGCATACCACTCAGATACTGTCACATTACAATAGCTACAGTGATTCGTGCCTCCGGCAGGCTCGAGCCACTGCAGGCAGGGAAAGTTTATCCCATCCTGTCTCCATGGAACAGGTGCAGGATTTTGGCATTGATGGTTCAGCTTAGCGCTTAACGGCTGAGAGAGGTCGGAAAATAACATTTTTACTGCACACGCAAGGAAAAGATCTGGGTTCTGAGAAAGTTGAAGGAATGGGGAGAGCATTTTTCAGTGTTTACTTGTACCAGTGGTACTGTAGAGGGTAAACCTATTTTAGCTCAGTTTTCCCACTGTAGATTTTACATGAATAAATAAATAATAAATGATTGAATGCTTTTTGAAAACAGAACTTATTTTTCTTTATGTTAATGGTGGTGTCATAATCACCTATTGTAGGTCATAGCTCACTCACTGGTATATTTACAACTACAACTCCTTCCACATGCCTAACAAGTTACTACTGTGCAACTGCTGTCATCAAGAACACAACATCATTACAGTCAATTACTGTAAGTCCAACATTTGACTCGAGCTTCTTTCAGCACATACCACAAAGGATGCTTCTCTCATTAGCTCGTGTCACAAAGGCTTGAAGTTAAAATGAGCCAACTGATTTGTCAACACATCAACCTCAGGCCATTTGGTTGGGGAACATTTGTCTGGTCTCATTCACGTCCAAACATATCTCTGCTGCCACTCCATTTTACGAGCAGGGATTAAAAGTTGTTGGCTGGAGATTCCAGTGCCTTCCACAGTCACCATTACCCTGCAGCTCGGCCTCTCAACAGCAACATGGGAACGTGAGGAAACTGTGAGAAGGCCACACACGGAGGGCACGCAAGTCTCACTGCCAAGACATGTAGGCCTAGTTCACATGTCAGTAACACACATGGGGGGAGGGACACTGTTGGGGATGAGTTGATGAATTGACATTAATTAGGCCTAATGTGTCTATTAATGCACAAATTCACTTTAAAGGAATGGTCACTTAGAAGGATTGGAATCAGATGTTACCAAGTTACCCTGAGCCAATGCACACCTGCAGTGCTGATACACAAAGGGTACAAGAGCACACACGTAAACACATTAAAACATGTGTGTAATAAGCCATTTACACTTGGCTTTGAGATCCTGATATAGGTCAAATAAGGATCCAGCCTGATGTTACATTTAAACAGGTGCAAATGATGACAAATAAAACTGGAATCTGAGTCTTACAGGGTACATATGGAAACAGAGTGTTGAAAAATGTTTATTGTGTATTTTGAGGAACAAATCAAGAATCTATAACAAGTTCATGAGAGATGAGAATGTCTTTTTAATTTCTTTGTTTTTTCTAATAAACCTAAGACTTCAGACCTAATTGCTCATTCCATACTTCGTCAGACCAGTGTGATAGAAGGATCAGCTCAAAACTGTTCCCACAGATTCCATGCAGGAGCCCAGGTTTGCTGAGTAAGCATGACCAATACACTACAGCGCCAAATACACATTTAATTAATGGTCTGTATGTGTGTGTGTGTATGGGAGAGGGGTAGTGGTTAGTGTGTATGCAAATATATTAATCTATATTCATGTTATGACTATTTGCGGGATTACAGTCAACACTGCACTGGATATATTCCCCATTTTGTGTATTCAGTAGGGTTACACAACTATGGAACTATAATCTCATGCAAACAATACCAGAACTTGCCGGGGGTCCGATAGAAAAAGATATTTGTGTGGAAATCTGTGAGTACAGATTGCTAAACCATGCCCCACCCCAAGGAAGTGCTTTTATACACACCCAAAGTCTTAAGGAGGTGGTTGGGGTGGATGGTGGGTGTAAAGTGCACGACTCTGACACTGGAGACTAGGGTTCAAATCCTGAACTGATCCATGTGCAGTAAGGTTTAAGAAAGAAAGTCACTTTGGTCCAAATTAGGGAAAGATGATGGTTTGAGCTCAATGTTAAATGTCTGTTGTTTATTGTTTTTTCAGTGTGGTATTTGAGTGTGAAGTGTGACGTGGAAACTTGAAGCCTACAGGTCACAAACACTGAGAATGGACTGCTGAATGAAGTATCATATCTTAATCTTGTGTCCAGTAGTTAAACCTTTTTGAGAAATGTCTTATCAGACACAAATAATTATTCAAAGCAGAGTATTTTTATATGTCTTAAAACATGGCTGGAGGCCATCTTTAATAAAGGAAACACTTTGTTTAGGCAAAAAATTGTAGCTTATGGATCGAGAGGATAACAACGATACAACTCTATACTCTGACTCTGTCTGCTGGATAAAAGGACCCAAAAGTGATCACTTCTAAAGAGACCATCAGCAATATGTTTGGGGTTACATATTGAAAGTAACCCCACAGACTAACACAGCTGTCAGGTCTTATACCTTATATACAGGCTGGTTCTAATGTTCCAGCAGGACAGAGGACCAGAGCCATGTTCAGCATATACTCATGACTCTCTCCAAGCCTTTATATGAAAGCATCCACTGAGGGGTATCTGACATCATCCCATGTAAGGATTATAAAGGGACTGAGCATTAATTCCCTCACCAGCCCAAACGTTCAGCCTTAAATCACAAGCTGAGCTCCACAGGTGACATTTGGCTTTTTCCACTCTCAGTCAACACTGTTCACTGGAAGTACTCTGAATCTAAAGCACTTTCAACAGAAAGCATGATAGAAACATCATAAACATATCCTGCTGGTATTAGTCCCCCTGCCACTGCCCCACCGCCAGCCCCACATTCACACACACATATATACATATTAATGTGAACTGGAAGTGAACTCTCAGCTACTGTCTTTCTAGGGGTCTGTTTGTGCTCTGTGTGTGTGCGCATGGCCTTGTTTCGTCCCTCATTAGGAGAATGGGAATGCCTCATCATCTGCTCACAAAATCCACTCTGACTTAGTGTGGCTGAGTGAAAAACAAAGACAGACAGTGACTGATTTAGTGAGCGAATGACAATAGAGTGAGTTACTGACCGATGTTTGGAGCATCAATACTAGCGTCAACAGGAGGGCAATCCCAGAAGCATGTGGCAAGGTCTAAGAAATATGACAGATTACAAGCCTACCCTCACCCTGTCAAGTGCAGTGCAGTGCGTTTCTAGCAAGTAAGCTAAACAACTTTTATGCTTGCTATGGAGGATATTCTTGGTCACAATTCAAATTAAAAGTCCAAATAGAAAATTAAGATTGTGTGTATATATTGTGTTAACATAATGAAATATGGCATAGTGGAAACGGTTAAACAGTGCCCTCTGTGGTTCCTTCCTCCTGTTTGACTTCAGGTGAGTAGCAACACAACACTGAACTACAGTGTTAGCTGTGGTTGATTCATCTTTCCACAAAAGACTATGTTAAATTAGTGACCCAATGCCGCAGACTGCACAGGACTAGCAGCTGACAGCAGCCAAGTCACCACAGCCGGTGATGCTAACATCAAACATAAACATATTAATGGTCAGTTCAATGAAGTAGAAAACTCCTTCATACATTAGGGACAACTACACAAATAGTCTGGCTAAAGAATAACCTGCAGTAGACTACGCTATAAATCTTGTAATTAAATCTTTCATTCCTTACAGTATACTGCACTGGTAATGCTGTGACTTGTACAGTATTGAGGAGAATGACGGTGTGATGGATAGAGTTAGGAGTGCGCGGCAGGTAATCAGGGGACCTGATTGCACCTGTGGCGGAGAGAGGAGTGTGGGGATAAATATGGGATGGCGAGCAGAGGTAATGTTATTGCTGGAGAGTGGAGCTTGGGCGCTGTCGACGGGTGAATGCCCAGCCAAGTGAGGGAAGTTAGCACGCATCTTCAGAGGGTGGTTACCGTTCGCATGCTGTTTAGGGCTGCCGGCGGTGAAGATAGGTAGCGGGGGAACAGGGCAAGGTTCCGGCAGTAGGCAGGGCTAGGATAGCGGCAGTGGGGGTTGATAGGCGTGTGCATCCCACTCTCCAGCCAGCTAGCTAGGCTCTCCTGCAGCGTGTGGAGAGGGCTTATCATATAGCGCTGGATTGGCGGTCGCCACATGATCAACACAGACTGAGGCCGGATGGCGCTATTGCTCAGACCCCGGGGGAGGGTCTCAAACCCTGGGCAAGTTAAGTAACTTTTACAGTGTTTGTGTCTGTCTTTTGTCTACGTCTTAGAATTGTGTATATGTCCGTTTTTAAAGACAGTCTAGAGCCGTAGTGTCAGGGGAAGGTAATAGCCGGGGGCCTGGGTGTGCTCGCAGACACAAACGCAGAGGGCCCCTAGATCACAGCATGTGGGGTTGCAGTGTGAGAGTGACTCGGTGACGTTGCATGGTGTACAGACTTGCAGTGAACGCAGATATCATTGCAGGGCCCTAGAGGTGTGTAGTCCTTAAGGGGGGTGAGTGTGAATTAAGAGATGGACAGACTCATATTCCGGCTCGTGTGTGGCGAGAGGATAGCGTAGGCCTGTGCCTGTTTTTCCTGACCTGTGTGCTACTTACCTGGCTGTATTTTATATGAATGTGACTATAATAAAGATAATTATTGTTGTGTAACCCTGAGTCTCCGCTTCTGATAATTGTGTGCCCACAGTAGTAGATCTTGGGGGGCAGGCTCTTTACATCCTCTATCCCGAGGTAAGGTTTATTACAGTATGAACTTGTAACCACTCTGAACTAGCTGGGACATTTTAATATAGATATGTGCTGTAACGTTAACGTTAATCTATTCTGGCATATCCATGAGTAAAGATGATTTTTTTTCTCAGAGCGTATTTCTGTGACTTGACACTACCTGTTTATTGTTTGCAAGTGGCCATGGTATCAACGTAACATTAGTCATGCATGCCAGCAAATAACAGCTGATAGCTAGTCACTTATGCTAGCCTCTTACCTACTGCACTGTCCGCTGCTTTCTCGTCGTCAGATCGTGGTGGAGTTGTTAATGCTCCTTTCACTGGTGACTTTGTGTGTGAGGCCACATAGACAGAAATGTTAGAACACTTTCATCAAAATGAAGCCATTGCTTTATAAATACCATACTCCCTCCGACCCTGCATACTGTACTTTCTCCGTTTTCATTGCAGTGTGCTCTTTAGCAGCCAGCTCTCCCTGCTGTGCATAAGGTGCCTCTGCGCCCCACCCGCTTCAAACCCTCCCTCCAGCCTTTGGGCCTCCTCATTTACATACAGCTTGAAAAGCCAAATGCCAAATGGAAAATGAAAAAGATAAAATTTAAAATGCCAAATGGTAAAGTGCAAATGCAAAAGAAATAATAATTTGGTTTTTTCTATTTAAGCTTTTAATTTTGGTATTTCCATTTAAGCTTTTCCATTTCCCATTTTGAGTTTCATATTTGATGTTTCCCTTTTCTTATTTCCATTGGCATTTTCAATTTAATCTTTACAATTTGAGATTTCAGTTTGAGCATTTCTATTACTTATTTCTATAACTTTTTTTCATCAATTTCCTATTTGGACTTTTAATTTTAATTATGGCCTGATTATTCCTAGTAGTGTAGTAAAATAATAATCTTTTTAATTTTATCTCTCTTAATTTTCTATTTGGACTTTGAATTATGACCAAAAATATCCTCCATAATCGGCAGCCAACAAGCAAAAACAGCTGAAGCAAAGGTTAATTGATAGGTGGGTGCGCCTTTCACACCTATCACCCTTTCTGAGCATGATGTCAGGAGGGCTTTCAAGCGTGTGAATACCAAGAAAGCAGCAGGACCAGACAGTATCATTGGGCAGGTCCTCAATCTATGTGCTGACCAACTAGCGCCAGTGTTCACAATGATATTCAACCTGTCCCCAGCTCAGTCATACCCACGTGCTTCCATGTCCACCATCATTCCTGTGCTGAAGAAAACAAGACCAGCCTGCCTGAATGACTACCCCCCAGTGGCACTCACCTCTGCTGTGATGAAGTGCTTTGAACAGCTGGTCAAGGATTACGTCTGCTCCTCACTACCTGCCTGAAGGAAGTAGAGGGCCTCACCCGCTGGTGTCAGGACAACAACCTACTCCTGAGTAGTAGAAGAAGCAGGGAAGGAACTATGCCCCCCTTAATATCAACAGGTCCTCGGTGGAGAGGGTGGACAGCTTCAAGTACCTTGGTGTCCACATCACTGAAGGCCTGACCTGGGCACTGCATACTGGCTCTGCAGTGAGAAATGCATTCAGAGACTGTTTTACCTCAGACACTTCAGGATATTCTGGGTATCCCCTCAAATACTGAGGAATTTCTACTCCTGCATTATCAAGAGTATCCTGACAGGTAACATCATTGCCTGGTGTGGAAACAGCACCAAGCAGGACCACAAGGCCCTGCAAAAAGTGATTAGTTTGGCTGAACATACAATAGGCAGTGCTCTATCCTGCCAAAAGGATATTTACACCAGGCGCTGCAAGAATAATGCTAGGAGAATCATTAAGGATCCCAACCACCCACAAAGTGATGAGTTTCAGATCCCTAGAAGAGGCAAAGGGCAGTTGAAACAAATACTCATCCGTTAATGGACTGATTTCATAATGGCATCTCAAGGACTGAGGCAAGACAACAGTCTTGGTCTCTTTGAATACTGACCATGACTTTTGATTGGTTGTTTGGTTTGATCACTGACACAGTCGAAGACAGGCAGTCGCTTGAGAGAACAACCATTTTGGGGCTAGTAGCATGTCAGAGCAAGTAGCAAGTAAGTCTTACATTAGGTTATAACCTAGCCTGACTAGTGGGGCTACAAACTAGTGAGAGTACAAAAATGTGAAACTACATTTCATTTGCATGCACACTTTGAACAGATTAACGTTACTGTGGGTGTTGAATGTGACCAATCAAAGGACAGGAGGCATCAGCCACTGTCTATCCCCGCCGCCATGACTCAAAGGTCAACTTGGCTAGCGAGCAAGTGTTGAGCAGTTGAGAGCACATAGGGAGGGTTGAGCTCGTAGCCCTGTGCTTGCACGTGGTGCAGAATAGATAATAGTTAAATGTGAAACGTTTGGAGACTATACACCCTTATTAATTCACTTTCAGTTCACCCCCCCATTACATGTGACAAATAAACTTGATTGATTGATTGAATAGGATTGATGTTTGTGTTTTAACATGTGTTTGGCTAAATAATCAACAGAGAAGAGCAAGCAGCCTGTCAACAAGACATTTACGCGACGTTCTAAAACGGTTTCGTCTCGTCGCGGGGAAAAGTTGCAGCGGTGTGAACTGGCCCGTCTCAGCTCGACTCAAGCCGGCTGATGTCGTCGCCTTCGACTCAGCTTGTCAAATCACCAGCGGCTGGTTTTAGAACGTAAGGCACGTCACTTGTTTCAACAGGTAATCGGCAATTACAAACACTCGGGTTGTTATAGCTTTCTCATCAATTAAGTATAGCCTACTTTCTTTATTACACTGATTATTAATACAGTAATGAAATAATGTAGTAAATGACTAATGAAAAAGCAAGAGCAAGACAAATAAAGTAGCCTGCAGTTGTTACGGCAGCATCAGGAGGATACTTTTAATTTTGTTTAACTGTTGAATCTGCCCTCTTTTCTCTTGTAAAACAGTCAGTCATGTAACTTCTTTTATCTATGGGCTGTAGCTCACCTGTCGCCAAGAAGCGCAGCGTTATCATCAGCCGTTCCCCTGGTGAAATGCTGTCTCGATACTTAGTGTTTTCTCTGCTGATTAGACGTGACACCAGTGTGTGAAATACGGGGGGTCTTGGACCCCCTAATTAACAACTAGGACCCCCGAAGATGGCAAAATAATTTGAGGGGGTCTCTGATTACCGGTGCCGGTTGTAATTCTGTGGCGCAATAATCCATTCTGACTCTGCGGTTCCGCTGCTATTCGTGATGTCGCTGTATAAACTTGCAAGTATGACAAATTCTTTCGGTATTTATGTTGTTTGATTCGTCGCACAACAGTGAAAAGGGCTGGGATTTACATATATTTGTTACGTCCTCATCAAGCTCCACAGCTATGGCACCTGTTAAGCAAAAGTGTCTCCAGTTAAGGACTACAACATGGGAAATTTAGCAAGGATTCAATTAGATGGTCTTATTTATTTTGAAGCAACACAGTCTATTTCTTACCTTTGATGAGTTACGTGGCTTTCGTTTTTCCTGCCGAGTACTTTCTAGCAATGGCGGAGTCGGGGAACATGTCTGCTACACTACGGTTGAAATCGTCGCAAAAGCTGAAGGCCACATTATTTTTGGCACAAAGCATTGACATCTTCACCTCAACTTTGGTCACTTGATCTGCCTCCGAAACGTTTCTTGTCACGAATGTAGTCATTGACAGGGTATGTTTTTGTGCCTCTTGTGCGCGCTTGTGCTTGGAAGATTTTTCATGCTGGCTAATGTCGCTTTTCCCACTGTTTGCAATACTAAAATCTGAATGGCACACTTTACAAAAAGCATGAGTTTGCCCGACTTTGCTTTTCATTAAACAAGGGAAGATCTCCTCCCATTTGGCTAAGTACTTGCATAGAGTTCTAGCTTTTTTGGCAGGTACAACTGTGTCTCCATTCCTCTCCCATTCACTGTCATCCATAGCTAATGTTCTACATATTGCCACCTGCTTTACCAAAGCACTGCCAACTTTTTTTAAATTAGGCCTATTATTATTATTTTTTTTAGAAAGGTTAAAAATACGGGAGATTTATGGGAAAATATTTAAACGGGAGGACGGCAGGATATAAGGAAAAATACGGGAGAATCCTGGGAAAACGGGAGGGTTGACAGGCCTGCTATCATCGCACTGATCGGGGATTCTTATGGTTATTTCTTACATGCTTCTTCTCTTTTATTTCCAAAGTGGTGTTGATCGTTTCTTCACGGAAAATTGGAAACAAATGCAGTGTTGTTGGTAGTAGCTAGGCTCTGAGGGAAACTGAAAGCGATCCGCTTGACTTTGCAACAGCGGCGCCACATTAATACCATTTTGCAACAGCGGCGCCACATTAATACCATTTGGAAACGCTACGGGGGGTAAACATTGAAAACTTGTCTATTGCCACTTTAAGGTTAAGGTTAAATGGAAATAATCGCATTGTGTTTCGGGATTCAAGTCACTGTGGACTTTTTTCTGTATTAAACCAGACCATGGTCTTTCTTTAACCTTAACCAAGTGCTGCCAATGCCTATACATTACCATAACAAAGTTTAATACTGTAGTCACTACCAGCGGATACTGTATTGCAAGATCGGATATTTTGGCAGAAAACGTCAGTGTCAGTGAACATTTTACTGATACGTTTAATGTCAGCATTTTTGAAACATGCCAGATAAGTTAATTAACATTATTTCCTCATTATGTTGATAGAAAATGGAATCCGGACAGCATTGTGTTTCCTTCAAAATGTATTTGCTGTTGCAAATTTGTTGTATATAAACGTAATTTCTAGGAGACAGAATTGGATATATCTATCACAGTAAACACAAGTCCTGATTTTATTTTAAAAGTTATGTTACTTTGGTGTGGTAACGTAGTGTGGGTATGGGGGTGATAAGGTGTGACATCCAAGACTTGATGGATGCTGAAAAGCATAATTTTTAGAAACTACCAAATTTTCACTTTTTCTCATTATGTCCATAATGAGAAAAGATTTGTGTAGGTGTTCTTTTCTCATTATGTCCATAATGAGAAAAGAACACCTACACGAATGATTCAAATCACATTCAACCACCTTCACAAATGGCTGCAGACATTGTTCTTGGTGTAGAGTTATTGAGAGCTTGGTTTACTACATTTTCAGAGTAGCATCTCTACTACTGCTGACTGAATGGATGATTTAAAGAATAGTCAGTAGGTGATTAAAGAAGGGAGAGCGAGATGAGAGAACAAGAACTGGCTTGTGAGATGAAGAGGAGGGGTAACCAAAATGCAGGAACAAAAGGTTAATAATGCTGATGAGGAGGGATTGGCAGGGAGGCAATTAAAAACAAAAGAGCAGGAGGGTGAAGCTAGAGGCTAGAGCTGTGCAGTGTGCAGGGCTGACAGCATTAAATGGAAAGGCCTGACTTTACTGTACACTACACCACAAGTGTCATAGGCGGCACCACATGATGCTTGTCTAGTTGCAGGGAAAACAATCACAGTACTCAGTCAAGCCATTAATAACTGTTTGCGAGTCAGTACGTAGTGTGTGTGTGCATCACATGTGCCCATTTGTAAGTGTGGGTGTGCTCCAGGGTGTTAATTTCCAGCGATGGGATGAGTCCTTGGCATCCCGGCGTGATTCATATTAAAAGTCAATTGGCCTTAAAATTTGGCCAGACCCCCAAAGTCTGCAGTGGCGAGACATAGCTGTCAGCTAATGGCAGAGCAGCCCACAGTCATACTGGCTGAAATTGAATCTGACCACAGAACCCAATGGGCCAGAGACAGAGTATCACAACGACTGACCATATACACTGATGACATCCACTCTGCTAACTGGCCCACACTTGCCCTCCACTTCTCCCTGTACGAGCTGTGCTGCTCCTGGTGGCCAGTTGGTAGTGTGTCTGCATGCTTTCATGTGTGACACTGAGATTTATGAAGAACAAAGCTCCCCAAAGAGCTCTTAAATCCATATGTACTGCATTGTTGCAAGAGTGTACGCAAGTAGTGTGTGCAAAGGGCGTGTGTGTGTTGTCAGTAACCTCTTGGCCTGTAACATTAGCGAGAGCTATCAGCGTCTCCTTGCTCTTAATTTCTCGCCTGCGTGCCTGTGTGGTGAGGTATGTCAGCTCTGGCTGGGAAATAGAAAGAGATGAAGGCAGAGAGGCTATCACCCTCCTGCTGCTCCTGTGATTTCACTAGAACCTCAACTATAATTACTGTGCACGCTATTTGCAGCAACACCAAACTTTACCACTTAGGACCAAAGCATGTTTTACCAGCTTCAAAACTTCTCTTAAACTCCTTCTTAGACATGGCATGCTTTTAACGGCATCAACAGAGTTATAAAGTCAGAGGAGTTATTTCAGGCATTCAGGGTTGGACATTCTGTTTAGCGTCTGCATAGACAATGTTAGCTGACTGCCAGTTGGAGCCCTTCCAAGGCTTGTATTAGTTGAATAATCAGTGTAAAAGATACCAGAAAGTACATCCTGTGTAAATAAAATGGAGAGAAACAGGAGAGAAGTCAACTACAATTCCCAAAGAGCATTTCTCATCCAAAACATCCAATCACCAGGTGGAAGTAGCATAACGTTGTTACAGATCCACAAAACCTTGTAGGCCCTTGACAAGGGAGACTGCTGTTCATTTCCCATTTCCAACTGACAGTCAAGATTGGTTTCTTTTAACCATGACCACAATTGTTCTCTAACCTTAACCAAGTAGTTATTATTTTAATCATGATGACAAAGGTTTACCACAGTAGTTGTTTTAACCCAAACCACAGTTTGCCCCTAAAAAATCCAAGAAGTTATTTTAACCCAAGCTATGATCTTTCACCAACCCTAACCAAGTAGTTTTTGTGCCTAAACCTAACCAAATCTTACCCATAGCAGTGACAGATCAGGAAAGGGTCAAATGAGTCATTTTTGTGATATACATTTGTAACGGTTTTAGGGAGGTCCTGACAAACTATGTTGTCCTGCCAATAGTGGAACCAGATCAGAAAAAAACCTGTATGAGTCTTTTAAAAAAATAAATAAGAAACAGCATATTTTGGTTTTTAGTTTTGGAGAACTTGTTTAACAGAAAGATAAGTGACATCAGCTGGTACTTACTTGAGACACACACAAATACTAAAATAGACAGAACTGTTGTTGGATCCATCAACACAGTTTCTTTCAGAAAGAAGAATTCAGAAGAATTTCAGGAGATTAAATTCCACATTGGGGGATTTTGGACAGTTGGTTAAAGAGGCTTCCTATCAAAATGTTTCTGGTGCAATGCCCAGTAACAACTAACTCCAGGGACCAACTTGAAGGCAAAATCTGTAATGGCACAACTGGCAATTGCCTGGAACATGTCACTATTTTGCAAATGCCCTGGTAAAGATAGGCAAACAGAGTGGTCTGTATGTCTTAGTATTTTGTGTCCCCCCATCCAGAGCCAACAATCCCTTTCATCTCTATCCATGTACATCTGTGACTTCTCTCTCTCTGTTCTGTCACTGTTGGCGTTTCACCGCTCCCTCTACTTGATTTCACTGGATCCATCTTGATGGCAGATGTACGAGGCCCGGGGCAGCTCCTCTCACTACATGAGGCAGAGAACCTTTGTTAACGTTTCATTCTTCTCTCCCCCCATGACAGCAATGAACTGCTATGGCAGTGAAACCCTCTGGATTGTGAAAAACTAGCTTTGTCCCCATGTTTACCCTCTATTTTCTCTATACACAGCAGCATGGCTTTAAAGCTCAGAGTTAAATGTTGCTTTACAGCTCTTATCATGCTGGGATTGACCTTTCTGATCTGATGTGTTTCTAACAGGAAGAGACCAACTCGTATTCTAACAAACATTTCTTATTTAAAAGATACAATACTTTTCATTTCATTGAGGTGCATTGTAAAGCTCTATCTACCTTAGGAAAAAGAAAAATACGTGTGATCCCTTTATGAAGGGCAACGTTTTGCTAATGTTGCTAACACAACGTAGCTAAGGTGTCATCCATCTATCATGCTAGCATGTGTCTAATGCCAACACCATCAATCACCCTGGCACTATGCTAGCACATGGGTAATGTATCATTAATCTCTTCAGTGCTGTCTTTCTACATGATTTCAAGGCTTTGCCATGATTCCTAGCACTAATTTGATGGTAATGAACCCATCGACACACAGTACTTGATGAATACATTGATAAATCACCTTCTGATGGGTTTTAGACAGGCCACATCTGATCATATTAGATGATCTCTAGCCCTCATTTTGTTAAATATGCGTCTTGACACTGTAAAAACCGGCTGATGATTTAGATATGGTGATAAAATAGTTAGGGCTGCCATTAGTCAGCACTTCTTGTGTCTTGAGCCTTTTGAGTCTGCTTAGTTCATTCCAAGTAATAACTTCATAATAAATTCAATGCAACCTCTGTCATATATGTACAGTTTCTTTATAATAAACAACGCCAGGTAATAACAAAAACACAATCTACCCTTACTAAGAAAGATTTTTTTGGTATGAATATTTATTTTTCGCTCTCTGACTGGGGTGCTGCTCATCAGCAGTGTGCTGAGTGCTGCCACCGGTGGCTGGAAGCTATGTGACAGCTAGCCTGATTATCAGACTGAATTGCCATTTTGTTTCACTTCCTCCATTCAGTCAGACACGTGCTACTGTTGGCCAGTTTCTTGTTAGGAGAGGGGGTATTACTACATTTTTTTTCACAACTATCAAATATAAATGTAGATTCAAAAGTTGATATTTTGGTTGTTGTAAGTGGTTGTAAGTGGACTTATAACAACCTCTACAGCTGCATCAGTCTCATCCATGCTTATTGTGATATGTAGCCTATTATGATGGAACAGCTTCAAATGGATTTATGTGTGAACACATCCAAGATGTTTGTTTCAACCATCACATTGTTTTGACAGTTATTCCCATGTAACTGCACCATTACTCCCACAAAGCCCAGCATATCAAAGGTGATTAGCATTTTATTCAGCCAGTCACAACAGGTGGTCAATATCTGAGGATGAATGGTTGGGGATATTGGCCAACTCTTCATGTCGGTCAGTATTTCCTTTCATAAGTGCTGCTAAAGGTAAAATGGAGGAGAAGAGGCTCCACACAGGGTCCACATTTTCCATCACACTGTAGTTTAACATGCTTATCAGCTTGTTTTAGATAACAAAGCGGAAAATAATTTCCTCAGCAGCACCATGGTGTAAATTATGGAATGATATAGTGACCTAAGATATAGGCAAGTCATTTAGCTTGCATGTGGGGTGCTGGTATTATATCCATGCTAACAGATATAACTACTACCCTGTGGTTGTGCAGCAATAGAGTGCTGCAGGAATGAGTCCTAAAACCCGGAAATGAGTTAGTATGTTTGCACTTCCTAACTCAAACTTTCCCAAAGGCGACCCGTTGTGTAGTTCGTTTATAGCTTAATGTTAGCTTTTTAATTCTGACGATTGCATGATAAAAGTGGTATTCATTTGTGAAGATGATCTTGCTGAAATAAAACGTGTATCATAAATTTTTGTTTGCTTACTTTTGTTTGTTTACACATTCTGGACATTGGATGGCTGCTGCTGGAAAAATGCCAACCATAAATACTATTAAATGGGGTCTGATTCTATGAAACATAACTTGAAAGATTATAACTAATATTTTTCATTGTTATTTTGAAATGAACCTATATAACTAAAATATTATTAATGAGAACCTCCATATTTCAGACACTGGACAACATGCAATAGCTACTGCTGACTCTAGCATGCTAATTCATTGCATTCCACTACAGCAGCCCCTTGTGTATGCAATAAATAGCATTGCTAGTTGTCCATGTCTGTGTTGCAGCCTATGGCTCTGGTTCAACCATCAGATCCATCCAACTCTTAACACAAAGTGGTGTGTGTAGACACGCGTTGTCAGGTCAGCTATTGTTCAGCCATTTGGGGAAATGCAGCTAGCGGTGAGATAAGAAGGCTCTAAAAGGCACAGAATAAGGTAGCTAGAATTGTCTAGCTTGTATAGAGATATGCTTATGACACCCAGTGACTGAATTACATAGTACTCTAGGGTGGTTGACTGTGGGTGGACACCATTGACAAAAGCCTTTTGAATTTATGTTATAACGTACATCACAAGAAGAAACCCAGAGCTATTTACGACTCCATTTGGTGAGAGATAGACATTCTGTCAATAAGAGGACAACTACAGGCACAAATTATGTCCTGTCACCACTAGGGTAATGGCTATGAATAGTTTTAAAACATATCTTAATGTATGTGAGACAATAGAAATATGGAGTTAATAATGATATATAGTTAATTGTATATAAGGTGGGTTCCCTGCTGTTACAGGGCATCAGTTGTTGCACTCTGCTGTTTAATGTTTTGTGCGCTGCACAATGTATGGGCTAATTATGGGTTTTAAGTGTGTTACTTGTACAAATGTTATTTGTTTCTCTGTGTATCTATTAAATTATATTTTTATGTTGAGGACTCTTGGAAGAATAGCCCAGTTGGGCTAAAAGAGATCCTAATAAAAAGAAATCGAATCAAATCAGAAATCAAATCTGTGCACCCAACCTCTCACCAACCATCTCCTCATTAACCCCATTCTGCTCTCCTCCACCCTTGACCACTGCTCCCATATGGATGACAGTCCTCTGTCTACTGGTGGTGCTGGGAGCTGCTCTCTGTTCATTAGAACAGCCTCTAGCCTGAGGCAGCCAACTAGCCTTCTGACTGCAGCTCAGCTTCTACTGCTCACAAGACTTAGTAGTGATGGGAGGTATGGCTCTATGAAGGGAGCCGGATCTTATGGCTCCCTTCTTTTCCAAAAGCCACTCAAAAGAACGGCTCATCGTTCTTTTTTCTTTTCTTTTTAGGGGGCGGGGATTATTAGGTTTATATGTGAAATAATCACTAGGAAAATGATAGGGTACGATTTGGATCACATTCAAACTTAGACATCCCACTATTCAGTTTTATTTATTTATATAGCGCCATATCATAACAAAGTTATCTCAGGGCACTTTTTCGAGTAGCCTAATATAGGCCTAATTTCATTTGGCATGTGTGGACTAGGTTTAGCAGCACCTACCACCACTATGACTCGTATTGCCAGACCTAAATGTAATGAATTTACTACTTTGAATTTACCCTCTGTGTGAAATGCATCATGTAAATCAAGTTACGTTGCCTTGAATGAAATTCATGCAACAATGTGACTGGCTGTTCTCACTGTTCACGCAAAGGGAAGTGGAGGGCAGGCAGTGAAATTTGGGCACAATGATGAAAAGACCAAGTATGACTTGGTTCCTTTCGTTCGTACCAAAGAGCCATTAAAAAGAACGTAACATCACTACATACATGGCTTCAAACAGTTACAATACGTTTTGCCAGTATTCCTCTCTGAAACAATTCAATTCAATTTAGTTTTATTTATATAGCGCCATATATTAACAAAGTTATCTCAGGGCACTTTTTCATATAGAGCAGGTCTAGACCGACTCTTTATATTTACAGAGACCCAACAGTTCCCACCATGAGCAGCACCAGGAGACAGTGGCAAGGAAAAACTCCCTTTAACAGGTAGAAACCTCGAGCAGAACCAGGCTCTAGGTGGGCGGTCATCTGCCTTGACCAGTTGGGTTGAAGGGGGAGGGGGGGAGCAGGAGAGAGAGAGCAGGAGGAAAGAGAACATACAGCAGCACAATACAGTTCCACACAGGGATGCAAAGCAATAGCTGTGGCAATGGTACTGATGATAACACCAACAGAAATAATACTAAGAGCAATATTATAGTAGTAATACTAATAATAAGAGCAATAACAATAATAGCAGCAGTGGGTGTAGAGCAGGAGCACGGGGGCAACAGGTGGCCTGCAACCATAGATCCATACTCTACAGCTCCGGAGGCAGAAACACCTGCAGAAAGCAACAGAAGGAGAGAGAAAGAGGAGAGAAAGCACACAACTACGGGAAGAAGTTGAATTAGTAACAAGCATTAATGGGATATGAGGGCGTACAGATGGAGAGGACGAGGAGGAGAGAGGAGCTCAGTG
>VMKM01003370.1:0-38530 GCA_008360985.2 Macquaria ambigua | reverse complement strand
GCAGCAGTGTGTGTGTGTGTGTGTGTGTGTTGTGTTGTGTTTACCCAGAGTGTGTAGATGCTGTGGCCCAAAATTATTATTATTGTATTATTGTGTGTGTGTGTGTGGTATTTATTATTGTTTAAATTGTGTAGATGCTGTATTAAATTTATTGTGTGTATTATTATTGATATTATTGTGTATTATTGTGTATTTATGTTTACCCAAGTGTATGGAATCACTGTGTGTCAGCGGTGTATTGTGTGTGTGTGTATTATTATTGTGTTGTGTTGTGTTTACCCAGAGTGTGTGATACTGTGTCGGTGTGTGTGTGTGTGTGTGTATTATTGGCTTATTTGTGTTGTGTTTAGAGTGTGTAGATGCTGTGTCGTGTGTGTGTGTGTGTGTGTATTATTATTATTGTATTTGCAGAAGTGTAGATATATGGCTTCGGCGGTGTGTGTGTGTGTGTGTGTGTGTGTGTGTTATTGTTGTATTTGCAAGTGTGTGGAAATGCTGTATGTGGGGTATGTGTGTGTGTGTGTGTGTGTGTGTGTGTGTGTTATGTTGTATTTACCCAGAAGTGTATGGAAATGCTGTGTGTGGTGTGTGTGTGTGTGTGTGTGTGTGTATTTATGTTATGTTTACAGAAATTAGCAAATGCTGTATATGTGTGTGTGTGTGTATTATTATATGTGTTGTGTTGTATTTACAGAAGTGTAAATGCTGTATGGCCAGTGTGTGTGTGTGTGTGTGTGGCTGTGTGTGTGTGTGTGTGTGTGTGTGTGTTGTGTTGTGTTTACCCAGAGTGTGTAGATGCTGTGTCGGCGGTGTGTGTGTGTGTGTGTGTGTGTTGTGTTGTGTTTACCCAGAGTGTGTAGATGCTGTGTCGGTGGTGTGTGTGTGTCGTGTTGGTTCCAGTGCTGCAGGATGGTGTTCATGGCTCGGATGTCGACCCTCAGCTTCAGGCTGCAGGCTCCCAGCAGCTCACAGAAACAAACGACCGCTGATGCCACAGACGCCACATTAAAGCACTGCAGGGCCAACCTGTACACCTGCTGCCAGGTGTGCTGCAGCCTGAAACACACACACACACACACATTACTAGTGTTGTGTAGCAGAACAATGTCTTTTCGTCTTTCCTGTTCCATTAATCGTTTCACTACATTCGACTGGACGTTCCTGAGCTGTAGTTCAGCGTGTCATACTCACAGTAGCGTGACATCACTGCAGCTGCTCAGATGCTGGACGAGGAGGGTGGCGTATGCAAAGGACGGTCTGCCATGACGGAGGTAGTACAGGAAGTCCAGGTTCTCCACCAGAGCGAACCTGTTGACCAGGTGAGGGCTGGAGAAATGAGGCAGCTCTGACATTTCTGTGGAGGACAATCCCAAAGATTAATTTACATTTACTGGATAGTCACAGGGGTCATGACCTCGCAGCGACCTTAAAGCTGGTTTTCAGAGCTCACCAGTGGAGTTGAGGGTGTTTGCTGCCTGCCAGCCGAACAGCCTGGATGGGTCCAGAGGATGGAGCGACTGGAAAACACAACAACTCAACAATGTGCTTTCAACTTTACTATAACATACACACTACTCTACTGTAGCAAGCAGGACTGTCAGAGCGCATTAAAACCAGCTTCACAGAGGAGAGCAGCATGATTACAGGATGAGCTCTGGAACAGGACACTAATTGGCTCCTGTAAGTTTAGTATTTTAATGAGGACCATGGCTGACAGGTACCTGCAGGAGGTGGTAGACCGAGATGTCGGAGGACGGGCTGTTTCCTCGGGGCCCCGCGGGGAACAAGGCGGCCCTCAGTTTGGGGTGTGGGGCCAGCGCCATCTTCAGGAGCTGGGGATCGACCGTCCTCTCTGGCCTGCCTGACCTCTCACCCTGAACCACCACCTGCACACAGGAAGCACATGAAGGACTGTTCCAGACCGAACCAGGCAAACCATCTTTAACATCACATCTTAGAACAGACTGATGTTAAGTCTCCTTAACTTCTTCCCAATTAATTTCCAACTCCATTAGTTGCGAGTACTGGGGACACCACAGTAAAAGCAGCATATTTTCCAAAGGATATTGGTTAGCAGTGGTGTTAACAAGTGGGAGAGCTGTGGTCTTATGCTCTTCACAGATTTATAGACATTAATACGACACCATACAACTCCAGCTGATCAATATCTAACTTTAAATGAACTTCTACTTGATTCCGACTGTATTGGATAAAACGTGCGTCCAGTCCTTATTTTGCCACTCGCTTCTGCTTTTTTGTAAAACTCAATAAGTAATAATTACAGCAAAGTTCTTGCACAACAGAACATTTTATTGACAGATACATAGGATGAAAAACTCCTGACTGTGAAGAAACCCAAAAATCCTGCACACGATCAATCACTTGTACTCACTTTACTAACCAGAAACAGCCATTATATTGCTCTCCTCAAAGCCACCAGACTCCATTGATAAAAACACAAATTTTATGTCTCAGATCATCGTAAAACATGCACTTACATGCACGCTCAGCCGGACCGGAGTACAACACACACAGAGGGGGTGTGACGTCATTCTCTCCACTTTACATAGCAAATAGTTGTTTGTTGCTGTATTAGTGTTCAGTATCTCATATATAGCACCTTTAAGGCTCTGTATCCCAACACACCCTCACAGCCTTTTTGCTTCATTTCAAATCAATGCATCATCAAAGCATTAAAAGCTAAGAAGACAATTCTTTCAAATGAATGATATCTTGTTTCACACTTTTGCAGAGGTAGAAACACATGCGGACATTTGACACGAATGTTTGTTGTGCGTTTCCAATGAACCAGGCAGGGTCAGAGGTCGTGGTTACCAGCTGGGATTAGATTTGATGTTTACCTGGTCGATGCCTCCGGGTGCGAACATGAAGGCAGCCAGGGCCAGCAGACTGTGTCCCTCTAAGAGCAGACTGCTGAGAGACGCCTGGCTGCCAGGTAACAGCACCTGAGCGCTGGTCAAACTGGCCTGGAAGACCAGTCCTGGATCTGGAACAACAGACAGACAGACAGTTTACAGGTATGCAGAAGTTCACCAAGTTTCTACTGAAATTAAACTGCACAAAAGTAAATCAGCTAAACTAAATGGAATTCAGCTAAACTGAATGAAACTATAACTACTTTGACTGTCTATTTAATGTAATCTATCTAATGTTATATTTTATATTTGTCTTTGACCTGATCTATAAAATTAAACAAATTTAAATGAAAGTAACTGAGCTGACCTAAACTAAGGCTACAACTAATGATTACTTTCACTATCAATTAATCTGCTAATTATTGTTTCAAATATACAATTAATTGTTTAAACTACTGTATTAAATGTCGCAAGATAATGAAAACTGGCCATCGTAATTTCCCAGAGTCTGAGGTTTTGTTTTGGCCAAAACAACAGTCCAAAAGCCAAAGATATTCAGTTTACAACGATATAAAAGAGAGTAAATCCTCACATTTGAGCTGGAACCAGACATGATTGGTATTTTTGCTTCATAAAATGACCTAAATGATTAATCTATTTTAACAAATGTTGTTCATTATAAGGAAGTTGATGCTGCAGCAGCCTGGTACCTGACAGATCTCTGGTGATCTCCTGGATCTTCACCAGCATCTCAAACCAGGGCTGGCTCTCAGACAGGCTCTGATTGGTCAGCAGGGGACAGTTTCTGGGAGTCAACCTGTGGAGAATGGACACATTAGCAGCTAATTAACTTACTAACACATATTTTACAATCAGTTAAGTAAAACTGAAATACAATCAAAGATAAAAAGTAATCTTGTCAGCACACACCTGTAGTGCTCCAGGTAGGTGTAGAGCAGGTACTGCAGGCTGTGGTCCAGGCAGAAGGTGATGAAGAGGCTGTGGAGGTCGAGGCCGAGGGGGGAGCGGTACTGAGGGACAGGAGGGGATGAAGCCATCACCCCTCCACCCTGAGCCAGCCTCCACAGCAGCTGCTCCAAGTCTGCCAGCTCCTCCGGGATGAACAGGCCTCTCCTGGAGGAAAGAACACAAGACACAAATGAACCCAGCAACAAGTCCGTACACCAACTTCGAAACCCTGTATAGTGATTTGAACTGATCTGGGATGCTTTATAGTTCTGTTTTATATTTAGTTTTGTTTGAACTGGTCGTTTCTGTGAGGATTTGCTACCAACACGACCATAAGAATTAACTTTGGTGTATATCTGGTGCCTTGGGCCTCCAAACATGTTTAACAAACTCATTTCTTTCTGTCGAGTAGTAACGATCACAGGGGTGAAAATGGCTGCTGTACCTGGCCAGCAGGTCCAGGATGTTCTCCCTCATGGAGGTGCTGCAGACTGTGTTGTTGTTGACCAGCTCTGGGGTTAACTCGGGCCACCGGGAGGCACCGGAGGTCTCCCCGTCCCTGATCCAGTCGACCACCCGGCGCTGGTCGTGCAGGGCAGTCAGGTAACGCCACAACACCGCAGAGTCACAGGAAGTCAACTCTAATGAACCAAAACCACAGAGAGAAGGAAAACAAAGCAGACTTAATGAAGCTTGTTAGGAGCCACTGTGAGGTCCCTTCTGTTTTTAATGATCAGGGTTGTTTGAGTCGCTCAGTGTTGGAGTCTACCTGTGTGTTGGAGTCTGGATAGGAGGACGGCGGACTGGCAGCTCTGGTCCCAGTTCCTCACCCAGTCCAGTCGGAGGTTCTTCCAGAGCCCCCCCCCCTCCTCAGACGTCTTCTGTCCCACCAGCTCCTCCAGAACCTCCTCACCACCACCTGCCTCCCTACGGACCATCTGAACGACCCTGTAAAGACGTGAGCCAGGAGAGGTGAGCCAAGTAGGTGAGAGGACAGGACGTGTTTGTGAAGTGAAGACACTTGACCTAATTTCTACCCTGTAAAACGTCTGAACATGCAAAGGAGAGTCATCTGGAATTCATTCAAAAGAGGAAGCTCAGATGAGAGAAAGGGGAGGTTCAAAGGAGGTAAAGAGAAGACTCCGAGGGAACAAGCTTTAAAGTTAAAATCCTCAAGCTTTTCATGAAATCAAACCCCATATTGATATTACTTATGGTCTGGATTTTTTCAGCAAAAGCCATTCAATGTATTTACATTCTGTAATTATCTCTGTATGCAGAGGTTTTCATTGTTAGTAGTGAAGTCCGCCATTCCCACACTGGATTCAAGTTGCCTTCACGCGTAGGAGGGGTTGACAGCAAACGAGGCAGAAAGTGATCCAGCGCAACTTTGACTCATTCATATCAGCCTCACTGTTTACTGTTGACTAACAGTTAGTGTTAAGCTAACTGCTAATGCTAATGCTAACCCAACATTTCCTACCACTGCTGCTTCACATTAAAAGTGTTCAACTGGATGAAAACTGACTGGAGGGGCTTTTATTGTGAAGAAGCCACAGGAAAATGTAGGACCTGTAGTATTAAACTGCGGTAACCACAGGTGTTTCAAAGTTGACCAGGACCGAAATCTTAAGGATTGTAACTTTAACCACCACTGGGTATACATCTATGCTAACTAACAAACATAAAGGTACTTCTTAATTGAACTGATGGCTAAACCAACACAGACCGACACTATGATGGGTTGAATCAGCTAGTTTCCAGCAAAAATATGAATTTACAGGCTAATATAGTATAGTAGTAGTAGTAGTAGTAATAGCACAGGAATATATTAAACTTAGAGGCATAGAAGTAAAAACACTGCACTGACAAGGAGAAACAGCATGCGGTATCTTTATTACCTTTGTGATGAGGTGTTTGCAGGGCAGCGGGATGCTGGCAGTGATCCCAACCTCTCCATCTCCTTGATGAACGTGACACTCTGCATCTCCTCCGCTGGAAAACAACTCTGCCTTGACAGCTCCTCCACCTGACCAATCAACCAATCAGAGGCCTCAAATACCCCTTTTCCACCAACTCAACTCATCTTCAACATTAACATTCATCTTCAGCTTCGCGCACCTAATTTTGAACCGTTCGGAGCATTTCCACCAAAAATAAATTCATTCGAGACCCGAAAAGATGGTTCCCAGCTGGAACCAAAAAATAGCAGGTTTTCCTTGACCTGAAGTGCGAACAGTGATGTCATCAGTGGGCGTGTCGTATTCTACAGGTTGGAAAGAGAGGATGGAGAAGGCAACAATGATCTCTGATCTACTATGGTAACAGTCTTCTACGTCTTCTGATCATTAGTAGTTGGTCCAGAAACAAATATCTGTAATAACAGAACAAAAGCTCAGAGGTAATCGATGTGACCCGCCATCTTGCTCCTACTGTTTACTTCTGTTGTGCAACGCCCTCTGTTGATGACGCGTCCTTGATTACAATGGTTCCTCTTAAAACTGGTGGAAACACGGGCCGGTTCTCTAGATAGTAAGGCTGAACGATATGCAGAATAAATCATATTGCGATTATTTTTGACAGATATTGCGATATGAGTCACAATTTTAGTGGGAATGGTCATTTTTGCATTTCCACTGAAAAAAATATAAAAATGATGATGATGGGATTTTTGCTGGGGTCTGTACCAAGAATACGATTTGTATGCTTCATTTATAAAAAGGTATGTTGTGACACATTTTGCCTTTATCAAAAAATTGCAACTGCGATTGCGCTTGGCCATATTGCGATTTCGATAATATTTCGATTAATTATTCAGCCCTACGAGATAGCACCAAGGTTCTAAAAATCCTGGTCAGAACCGGTTCAAGAACCAGAGCTGATTTGGTGGAAAGAGAAGAAGAAAGATGTACACAGAGAAGACATCAACGTAACAAAAACATAAGACTGCTGATGAGTAAAATCCTGTTAACCAAAAAGAAAAATGTATTAAAAAAGTAAAGGCAGCGATGACGCTGTCAGGCAGGAAGGAGACTGTCGAGACTCACCACAAACTCCCTGAGGTCCTTGTCGTCGGTGTAGAGGCAGATACTGTGGAGCTGCTTCTTCACACTGAAACCCTGAAAACACAAAATGACTGCAGTTTAATATCTGACCACAGTGACTAAAAGCTTCTGACTTTATTTAGCTTTTAAAGGAAAAATACTCAGCTGTATTCAGGCTCAGCGGTGTGTTTCTTAGCTAATGTTAATGTGCTGTCATGCCTACTATATGTTGAAAGAACATTTGAGAAATATACTTATTTGCATTTATTCTGAGAGTGCGATGAGAAGATCAATATAAATCTCCACAGCTGGAGTCAGGACGTGGTTAAAATGAAATAGCTACTGGACTTAACTCCCCCTAAAAGTACACATTTAGTTTTTTACATCTCTGTTTATATATGGATTAACAAATGAGATCCAACATGTTAATGAGTGAGTTCTGTTGGTTGGTATATTTTTAAACTTTGGACAGAGCCAGGCTAGCAGTTTCCCCCTGCTTCCAGTCTTTATGCTAAGCTAGGCTAACCACATCCTGACTCCAGCTCCGTACACACAGACATGAGACTGATATCCATCTAAACATCTGACTCTCAGAAAGAAAGCTATAAGCGTATTTCCTAAAATGTTGAACTGTTCTTTTAACATGCAACAACAATTACTGGAGTTCAACATACTGACCTTTGGCATGTAACTTTAGCATAGCATGTTAACATGTGTACAGTTGCTAACTGTTAGCAATGTTAGAATGTACATGTAACATAAAAGAAAAAAGGAAGTTTAATTGATTGATTGATTGTTTCCTTGAGCGAGGTCTGCTCACCATGTTGATGAGGAGCGTGTTGGCGGTCTGCAGGTCTCGGCGCTGCAGGCAGGAGAAAACCTGACGCAGACCCTCCATCCTCAGAGCAGAGAGACGCTGCTCCGGCCGGCTCCGCCTCCTCAGGACAGCCTGAGCTCTGGGGATCTGATTGGTCAGGATGGACTGACGGACCACTTCCTGCAGCACACACACACACACACACAGACACACACACACACAGAGTTATGAAACATGAAGGGACACAAATTTACATTTTTTCCAAAAGACAAAAATACAAAAACAAAACTATGTGACAAAAGTTTGTGAGGAAACGTCACCTCTGTCAGCAGCTGCTCCCACTCGTCTCTCTGGGCCTCCTCCTGACCAGGATCAGCAGAACTGGTGCTGGACGTGTCGCCCCCTGCAGGCCAGGGGAATCTCTTCATGTAGCTCCTCAGTTCAGTGACGTACCGATCCAGAATGTCTACGCAGCTCCGCATGCCTGTGTCCTCGTCTGCAGACACAACAGACCAGCTTTAACTCTCAGAAACTGAACTGACCAGCTACAGCTGTGAACACAAGTGTGTGAGTTGTCTTATGATGTGTGTTGGACAGGACAGAGGTGTGTGTGTGTGTGTGTGTGTGTGTGTGTGTGTGTGTGTGTATGTGTTGCCTTACATTGTGTGTTGGACAGGACTGAACGGATCTGTGTGTTGACAAAGCTCATGGTGATGTTGAGCAGCTGTTCAGAGAACTGCCGGCTCTGAGCTTCACTGTTTGAGTCTCTGACAGCCGAACACAGCAGGTCCAACGCAGGACACAACTCATGGACACCTGCACACACACACACACACACACACACACACACACACAGGTCAGCAGCATAAACTACACACAGCTGGTAACACAACAAATACAATACACACAACATACACATTTAAAATGAATGATTACAAAAGTCAAGGCAGTAAAATGTCTGAGCTGTTTCTAAGCTTATATAATTGCATTTTATAAACAGTTTATGAGGTCTGTATCCGTACTGTCTGTCAGGCTCAGCGTGGATGCTGCAGGCTGATCGGCTGCAGGGTTCAGGATGTTTTCTTTACTCTTCAGGTAGAAATCCACCGTGTCCAGCTGACGGTTCTTCAGTCCAGCCTGCAAAACACAAACCACCTTTAAAGGAAACAGTAGAGAGACGCCACCCACAGGACATCCAGATGTCATGTTGATACATTTCTACCAAGAAGTCCTATTCTGTAAGTGGAGTGTGTGAGTGCTGCCTCCTACCTGCAGGGCGTGGATGGGGATGGAGCAGCGCCCCCAGCTGTTCAGGTGACAGACTGCGTCTACTGTTGCTGCGCTCCCAAATAACATCAACCTGCTGAGCAAGTCCTGCTGGGACACTGAGAACAAGACCTGAGACACACCAGCCTCTGCAGACAGACAGGCAGGAGACAGACAGACAGACAGGCAGACAGATAGGCAGGCAGGCAAGACAGACAGACAGGCAGGCAGGCAGACAGACAGGCAGACAGATAGGCAGGCAGGCAAGACAGACAGACAGACAGACAGACAGGCAGACAGACAGACAGACAGACAGACAGACAGACAGACAGATAGATAGATAGATAGATAGATAGATAGATAGATAGATAGACAGACAGGTGGACAGGTGAACAGACAGACGGACAGACAAACAAGACAGACAGATAGGCAGACAGACAGGCAGACAAGACAGACAGAGAGACAGACAGACAGCACACAGACATGCATAGAGGCAGTCAGTTCACTGAAGCAGTGGGATATGTGAGTATAGTGGCTGTTTTCTTTCTTGTTTTGGTGTATTCACTAAAAGATAACTGTAATCCTGCAGGCTTTCAGTTTTCTTTCAAACACAGCAAACACATTTTTCAGAGAGAGGAACATTCAAGAAGCAGATCACAGCAACCTAATACACTAATGTCTGACAAGAATACAATACAAAACTATGAAAAGAAAAAGTTTTTTTTCTTTCACTCAGACATTTGTTCTCAGCTCTTCTACTCTTGCTTTTTAAAAATTTTCTTTTTATTGGACAATACAGAGGTCCATACAAACAATGTGATCATTGTAACAAAACTTATCTATCCAAACCTCCTGTGAAAACAGTTGTAACCGAAAATAATAAAGCTGAGTAACAATATAAGAAAGCAAATAAGGACCAATAAATGCTCTTATACTCTCTCACAATAAAAGCACTCTGATCAAACTGCAGTCTCCGTAGATGCTGCTGAGGTTTTCATTGTGTCGGTGGTTGACTTACTCTTCAGCAGCAGTCTGTGCTGTCTCTCCCCACAGCGCTGAACCGGAGCCGCCTCGCCCTCCGCCTGGTGGTAGTTCACCCTCCCAGACTCTAAATCCCATAAGGCCACTGTGGTCTGCCTGTTGCCAGTGGAGACGAAGGTCAGCTGGGCGGAGAACTCGGACACAGTGAGCAGAGACGCAGTGGACGACTCGGGGACGGAGAAAGCTACAGTCGCCCCACCGCGAAGCACTGAGCTGTGGGCTGAGGACGAAGCCTGGTGGGACTCCAGGTGGTGGAGGGAGGAGGACCAGGAGGTCCCGGCAGGCTGGGAGGAGGAGGAGGGAGCTACATCCTGCTGAGCTCTGCTGTACATGGAGGCCAGACGAGCTTCCCAGGAGCTTGAAAGGAGTCAAAGTCAGAGGTCAAGATTAAAGGTTAGAGGTGAACTAACAAAAATTCAGGGCCAATAAACGTAATAAACTAAAAGTCATGTTGACTAAGCAACCATTTATTTCTGTTAGTGTCGAATAGTTTAAATAGTTCAGGGCTGCAAATTGATTCATCTGCCGGCTACTTTCTTGATCAATCGTTCAGTCTCTAAAATGTCAACAACAACAATTGTGATAAAAGCCCCTCATAATTTCCAGGACCCCAAAGTGACATCTTCAAAATGCTTGTTTTGACAAACCAACAGTCTAAAACCCAAAGGATATTCAGTTTACTGTCATATAAGACAAAGAAAGGCATCAAATCCTCACATTTGAGCAGCTGGAACCAGTAAATGTTTTTGGAATTTACACTTGAAAAATGATTAATCAAACTATTAATCAGTTATTAAAATTGTTGCTGATTTTTTTCCATTGACTAATCAATTCACTGACTAATCATTGTAGCTCTAATTACGAGTCATTAAATGTATTAATATTATCTACTGAAAGGCTACCTCCAAAAATTCAGTGGTTCATATCATTTACTAGTGAGAGCCAAGTCAAACTGTTATTCTCTTAGTTGAAGTGTCAAATAATACATCAGACCGGCACATACGGGTACTTCGTAAAACGCCATGGCTGCGCCCTCTTTTTGGGGGACAGAAAACCGAAGATCCTCTAGATGTCAATGCAATTTGACGTGTGTTTGGATTACAGTTTTGACAAGTTTGTATTTTAAACAAACCTAAATTTGTCTACATGTCTGAGAGTTATTTTGTTACCTTGCCTGAACCTGAGCGTTTGCGATACCTTCATAAATTAAGATTGATTGGTCAGCCGTTGTGCCCCTTCAGTCTTCCCCCTCCAGGTGGATCAATGAACCAACACAATGGCCAGATATTGCTTATCCAGACTTCTATACGTATTTGATTGAATCACCAGGTATCAGGCTAAGTGTTGTCTGTAAATAACCAGCCTGTTAATAGACAACTGTTTGAGCTCGGCTAGCCTGAGCTTTAGTTGGAACGACAGTCTGATGCTGCTGTACTGTGTGACTGTACTCAAGCTAGCTGTCATCAGTATTAACTGTCAGCAGCATCATTTAGCTGTTTACCACACTGACAGTGAATATTCACTGTATTAATATGGTTGTTTTTAGTTTTAAAACCTGCTACACAACAGCTATTCTGCATTTTCCTGTTTCTCTCGTTATGTGAAGGCGCAATTCTTTCCCCCAAAAGGGGGAAGAACAACACATGATAACAGCTAACACTGACAACACAGCCTTAGCCTAGCTGCATAAGGTAAAACTACTGTACTACTTCAATTTTGCTATCACTCTCATCAGCAAACCTGAACAGAGGTCTTGTAGCGGCAGGTATCTCCAAAAGTAAAGTGTGTGTGGTGGTCAGTAGATTACCGGTCAGTACTGAAGGTTGATCCGAGGGCGGCGAGGCTGCAGTTGGAGCTCGACAGGCTGTCCTGGTCTCTTGGTTGCTGGGGCTGGAGGGGCGGACAAGAGGGGGTAACAGCACACAGTAGGTGGTCTGGATAAATCCTGAAAGACAGAAATATCAATCTGAAGTTTGTTTTGTTTGATCTCTGAACAAAGCAAAGTCAGTCTCTGTCTGGCACAGGTGCAGATGAGTCACAGTTGACGGCAGTTGAATGAACTGATCTGACGAGTTTCTTGTAGTGAATCAGTTTAATATTCCTCCGGTTGAGTCAGAAACATTCACATCAGAACATTCTGAGACAAATTTGGCAGAAAAGATAAACAGGCAGCGGGCCATGGCTCTGCAGTCCTCTCTCCAATCAGGATCAAAAGTGTTCAGTGGGCAGACAAATCCACATTGCTCCCGTGTGCAGTGTTATCTGTGTAATGTGCTTTCACTCTGCCCTCACAATTACTGCTCATATCCTCATTTTGAGAGGCATGTGTGTCTACCTTTTTGATAAAAACTAAACCTAAAAACAAGAACTAAACATGGAAAAAAGGAAGAAAAACGACAAACTGCCCCAAAACGAAGGAGCTTTCTGCTCATTTTCCTGCTGCTGTACCTAAAGTAGTGGTTGAGGTTGACGGCAATGGCGGTGTGAGACTGAGTGACGGCTACGGCTGTACTGAGATCAGCTGACACCTGGAAGAGGCAGAAGGAGGAAGAGGAGGAGAAGGAGGAAGGAGAGGAGATGAGGTCGTCGTCTGCCAGGTCAGAGCTCAGGTAGGCAGGGAGGTCAACGCTGGCCAGCAGACTGCCATCAGAGATACTATACACAGCTGGAGGTCACAGTTAAAGAAGAGTTTACTGAGAGAGAGGCTGCATTCAGGTTAGTTTAAATCTTAACTCATGGTCCGCTCACTAGCTCACGGCCCTACTCAGTGGCCCTCCTCCATCCACGACTTCAACTTATTTGTTTAGTTTCTTCAAGACTAGGTTAGTTTAATTTAGTTTCTCTCTATTTCACTCAGACTAATCTAGTTAAGCTTGGTTTTGTTTACTTTAGCATCAATCGTTTAGCTTTGTTTCATCATAGCTAGCTTAGTTTGATTTAGTCAAGCTAAAGTTTAGTTTAGCTTTGTTTCATCACAGCTAGCTTAGTTTGATTTAGTCAAGCTAAAGTTTAATTTAGCTTAATCACAGCTAACTTAGTCAAGCTAAAGTTTAATTTAGCTTAATCACAGCTAACTTAGTCAAGCTAAAGTTTAGTTTAGCTTAGTTTCATCACAGCTAGCTTAGTTTGATTTAGTTAAGCTAAAGTTTAGTTTAGCTCACTTTAGTTTAGCTTAGTTCTATTTCTATTTCTATCTACTTATCTTCATCTAGTTTAGCTTGATTTAAACTACTCAATTAGTTTAACTACATCATTTCAGCTTAATTTATCTGTGTTTTGTTCATTAGTTCATTTAGTTTAGCTTAGTTTCACCAAGGCTAGTTTAATTTCATTTAGTTTGCTTTTTGGTTAGTTCTGTTGAAGTCAGTTTCATTCAGTTTGGATTAGTTTCTTTTATTCATGTCAGCTTAGTTTTGTTTAGCCTAGTTTAATTTAGCTTAGCTTAGTTAGATGATCAGTTATCATTAATAGTATTCCAATAGTTTTCTTATTAGTCTTATTAACAGTACAGTTGTATTACTATTACTATAAGAATCTATTCAGCTGTAAAGCCTGAGTCTGTTGAGGATACATATGAGTCCAGTGGAGCTGAGGATGAACAGGGTTTCTCTGCAGACACAGTGGTGGACAGCAGTGTGTCTGTTGCTGTCAGTCAGCTGGATGTTGCAGCAGGATAACGTCTGCAGCTCCTCTTCCGTCTGCTGCCACTGCAGCTGCAGCAACCAATCAGAGTTCAGCAGCAGGCAGCAGCGGCCAGCAACAAACGACAACACACTCACTGACTGCAGCTCACACACACCTGAAAATAAAAAGACTTAATCAGTAATATTATAATAGTTCTACATTAATAATATATATGAGCATGATTCTAAAGCATCAGATCAGTTTCAGTGTCTTCTCTCAGTGCAGTGTCAGACCTCTGTGGCTGGACAGGAGTCTGACCCTGATGATGGTGGCCTGGTCGTGGTACTCACCGTGGTCCTGCTCTCTGACGGTCTGCAGCAAGCGGTCTGCAGGACATTCAGAGACACAGAGCAGAGAAATGGAGGCTGATCGTTCGGCTTCCACCTCCAGCAGCTTCAGGCCACACTGAGATCCAACGGCCAGCAGTCTGAAGCTGCTGACGCCACGACTGTGGACCGACACCTCCTCCCAGGAAAAGCTAGAAATAGAAGAGAATTTGACAATTGACAATTTGATTTGTTTCTTTGACTGTTGATACAAAGTTGGTGGCACAGTATTGTCTAAAATATAATTGTATGCTGTAGCATCAAGACTTCCCTTCACTGGAACTTTAGGGCCAAACCAAGAAAAAAGTGATGATCATGTCGTGTATTTTGTACAATATCTATTGTTGACCTCTGTCTCTGTTTTTGAGGTACTTGTACTTTACTTCCATCCATTCATTTTATGCTACTTTATACTTCTACTCCACTACATTTTGGATGCACTTTATTTATTTGATAGCTTTACTCACTAGTTACTTTGCAGATTTAGATTATTAGTACAAAATATAAATAAACTAATAAAGTGTGATATATTATTATAGGTTGAGCTACACAGCATTATATAAAGTAATTCAAATAAGCTCCACCTTTACCAGCTGCAACATTAAAGTGATGAACACACTAATGCATAATGAGTACTCTCACTTTTGGTACTTTAAGTACATTTTGATGCTAAAATGTTTGTACTTTTACTTTCGTAAGATTTTTAATGCAGGACTTTTACTTGTAACGGAGTATTTGTACACTGTGGTATTGCTACTTTGAGTACTTCTTCCACCACTGCTCATAACGTATGGATTTTATATATTCAAAAGACTTTCTTTATGTGTTGGTCATGTCCATGAATTTAGATTTCTAACTCTGATTATAAGATGTCATGTGTCAGACTAAAAACTAACTGTATTCTGCAAACAGGAACAGGAAGCCTGAAGTGAATCCAGACTGTCGGACTCACTCTGTGTAGCACCCGTCCACTGCAGCCGGAGTAGCCTCTCTGTCCGCCGGGTCCCAGACCACCAGCCGCCCCCGGACCTCCAGACATCCGAGCAGGGACCCTCCAGGGGCCAGTTCAGCTTTCTGGATGTCCGCTACCTCTCCACAGTGCTGGTTCTCTGGGATCACAGACACCTCTATGGAGTTGTTCTCCAGCCGCTGAGCCGCCTCCAACATCTTCACACGTTAAATGAACAACTTATTAAACAGGCGGTGACTTCTAGTGTTCGCTAAGGAGACATTTAAAAAAAAACAATCAATTAAACGCCTCCAAACAGCGATTACAACGACATTTCTTCTTGTCATGTAAACAGCAGCTGGGTCCGGAAGGTCACGTGCCCGGTCTTCCCCTGTCAGCTGACCAAATCTGACCAATAGAGAAACGGTACAAAAGTCGACTTAATCGAAAGACGATGTTGTTGTTGTTTTTTTCCCCAGGTACGTTTTACATACGTGCATGTAAATTCAGCAACATAAAAACGTTTTATGTTTTACATAAAAATAATGTGACAAGTAAATTAAAATCATTAAATCTTATAATAATAAAGCTGTAGTATCTAAAGAGTGTACGTGTATTTATTTTAATGTTTTTATTCAGTTATTTTAAATTATTATTCATTATTTTTATTATTGTATTTGTTGTTGTTGTTGTTGTTGTTTTACATTCTTACTGATTCCTGTATGCTATGTTTAATCTCTCCTGGCATTTTGTCCTCAGAATTGTACATTGTACATAATTTCATTCAATTAAGATTTCTTAGAAGAAAAATGTTTGATGTCAAATGTTATATTCTTTATATTAAACACATATGAAATCACGTTTCTTTCAGTATCTTTGTATTACTTTTTTTACTGAACAACAATATATGTAATACAACAATAGAGGCTTTATAGATACACAATATTATAAATTCATACCATTACACCAAATATCTATTCCTATAAGAATAAATAAAAATAAGGAAAAGTACAGAGTACAGGGTTTTATATACAAAATAATCAAAGATTTTAAATAAAGCTATGTTCTTTTTGTTTCCAATTGAACTGATAGATTGTATTTGAAATATGAGATCTACTAAAAATAAGTCATATTTAAGTACCGCTTTAAGAAATGTTTGCTCATAAACAAATGTTCAAATAATATTTATATTTGAAAACGCAACTAAGCTTCCATCCATTTGATAAAAAAATATAGTGGCTTAATTAATATCTAATAATATCACATACTGTCATTGCGTGATCATTCATCGATTGCTTTTTCCTGCATTTTCTTATTTTTTTAAGCAAAATATAGGAAGCGGAAGTGAGACAGATAGGCTGATTGGCTGCAGTAGAATCCGCTGATCTCTATACTTTGTTTGCTATAATGCAGCAGTTTAAACCATAAACTCTGGTTTATACTTGTCACATGAAGATAGAGATCTGCTAAAGCTGCGTGCCGCTGTCCCCTAACGTCTGTTTGCCTGTCAAAGTCAGTACACTCGCTCCCTTTTACTATGGCGTTTTCTAAAAAATGGAAATAGTGTTCAGCCTTGTGTCGGTAACTGTCACCAAGGTTTTACAGTTTTCTGGACTTGTGGACAACAGGAATGCCCTGAAGAGTAAAAAGATGGAGGAAAAAGCGTTAGAAGTCTACGGTGAGTGCAGCTCGAACAGGCCTAACGTCTCTTAACTGCTGTGTAATGTTAGCGAAGTTTGGTGAACTGTACTGTGGAGGTCCCAAACACTTTAATGTTATTTAATGAGATAAAGCTCGAGAGACTCTCACATTTAGCCTGTTTTCGTAACAGGCTTCCCTCGAGCGGGTTCGTGTATGTTAGAAAACAGTACACCAGACTCTATTCAAAAATTAGTTAAAAGTGTGCTTTCTTGAGTGTACTGGCTAACGTTAAAGACATTCAGAGAGCACTCCAAGAGCTCGACTAAAATAAGTAACTTGTGGTATACGGCGCCAAATTGTATTTAAAATGTCATATTTGACAAGTGGCTCTGCCTCAGTTGCTGAATAAGTCGTGTGCTGAGCTTTTATTGTGTGTTCTTATGTATTTTTATTATGATCTTAAGAGATGTTTTATGAAGTAGCTAAGTTATGGCAGGTTGCCATCATCGCATGACCAGCACTGGTACAGAACTCAAATATATGGTTTTCTGAATGGAGTTTGGTGTGGTTGGAGTGAGCAACATGTACTGGGACTAGTAGTAGTTTTAGTTGTAGGCGTTGTAGTGTTAAAGTTTGAATTAAAGAGTGAAATTTAGAGCAATCCTATCCATAAATCATAGAGTATTCTAAACTTTTAGTTTCATTTTATTTTGATTTATTATTAGTTCATCATCAATGCATTTGAGTTGCGATATTTCAAAATTATCTTCTCATTTGCAGAGTGAAACCAAAAAATAAGTGAAATTTTATCACACAGTGCAAACACTGCAGACATTTTAATTTATTTTGGATTATATTAAATTATATTATATGTTATATTTTTCCCCCTGAGATGTTCTTTTCAAGTTTGTTTCAGTTTAATGGTTTCAAGGGTTTTACACTCATTTGTTACTACTTACTTTCTAGTTTTAGACTTAATGTTAGTTAAATAAACAATGACACATCTTGTTTCCTGCCTCCAATCAGATGTGATTCGATCAATCCGGGACCCGGAGAAGCCCAACACCCTGGAGGAGCTGGACGTGGTGACGGAGAAATGTGTGGAGGTCCAGGAGCTCGGAGAGGACGAGTACCTCATCATCATCAAGTTCTCTCCAACCGTCCCTCACTGCTCTCTGGCTACTCTGATCGGTGAGTCACTCTGCTGACTAACACAGCGAACATGAACCAGAAGAAACTAGCTGACGCATCAACCAGGGTCTGAAGGATCTCAGCTTCTAAAGGCTGATACTGAAACTTTCTGATCTATTTTTCAAAAGGTTTTCACCACATGGCCCAGATGTCAGCAGAGATGTCACACCTGTTTCTATTTTGAATGCATTCAGGTTTATTCAAGGCTCCTACCCGGATCATGGCTGATGATGTCAAAAGCAGTAGAAACGGTGCAGAGGAGGCACAGAGTCTGAGAACTGATGCACTTGTTTTGGTTCCAACTAAATTCAGAAAAGAAAGAAAGAAAAATATCTTTGGAGTTTCACTATTCTGTGGCTTTTTCCTGTGTTTAATCTGAAATGTGTTGAAACCAAACCAATGCAATAATGTTATGGTTCATAATATGTTGTTTTTGCCCATGAAAAGAGAGTCACTTTATTCAATGTTAACATTAAAAATACCACTTAATGGAGCAAATTCACCCAAAAATAACATGTCATGCTGAAGAATAAAATGGGTTTTATACACTTTCCTTTCACTGTGATTTTAACGTTGCTCAGGATTAGAAGAAAACGTAACTTTGGTGATAAAAAGAAAATACTATAAATGAAATAAAAACAAACACTGACGCTAATAAAACGAGAGCTGTAGAGCTGCAGCTAACCATTATTTTAATTATTAATTAATCTGCCAATTATTCTCTCAATTAATCGTTTGGTCTATAAAATTCTAAAATATAGTGAATCACAATATACCAAAGCACCAGTTGAAAAACTTAAAGATATTTAGTTTTCTGTCGTAGAAGATTAAGAAAACTAGCAAATATTTACATTTGAGAAGCAGAAACCAGTGAAATTTTGACATTTTTGCGTTAAAAAAATCTTATATTTTTAATAGATTATCAAAATTGTTGCTGATTCATTTTCTGTCGGTCGACTAATGAATTAATTGACTAATAATTTCAGTTCTACTTGCCTGCACTTTACCTGATGTCAGCCGGTTCAGCCCTGGTCTCTTGGCTGTTACCTGACAAAGAGCATTACATTAACGCCACTGAAGTCCTGTGCCGATGAATCGACCAGGTCAATATATCGGCCGATATTAGCTTATTGGTGTAAATGTCGGCCAAAAAGTAACAAGAAATTGCAGCACAGAAATGCCAAACTAGGTTGGAGGTAAGAGTTTGTCCATCAGAGAGCACAGACAAGGTGATTTTTACACCGTAAAATGTCCCTCACAGTGTGTATCTCAGTCACAATTAACAATAAATACATAAAAATTAAACATTTATAGGAGCAGTGTGTAAGATTTAGGGGCATCTATTGGCAGAAATGCAATATAATAATCATAAGTATGTTTTCGTTAGTGTATAATCACCTGAAAATAAGAACCGTTGTGTTTTTGTTACCTTTGAATGAGCTCTTTATATCTACAGAGGCAGCGGGTCCTCTTCCACGGAGCCCGCCATGTTGCACCGCCATGTTTCTACAGTAGCCCAGAATGGACAAACCAAACACCAGTTATCAGTTGGTTGCAATCTGCAACCTCATCGCTAGATGGCACTAAATCCTGCACACTGGTCCTTTTAAGGGATCCATATCAAGATAGTTTGTTTATGTTATGTGATTTAGTTGAAAAAAATTCTTATCAGCCGATTTATTGTTATCGGATTTCCCAAATATCGATATGAGTATCAGCCTCGGTCGGACTGTAGTTCCTGGGAACCCTAAAGGAAGTAACGCACCTCACTCCTGGGGACCCCCACACTCTTTCATTAGCTGATCTGAGGTCCTCAGGAAGGAGTGCAGTGGACTGTAGTCCACAATGTAGACTACAGTAGACTGACTCAATGCAGAATACCGGAACTGTTGTGATTATACAAAAATCATGAGTCATGTTTTCTCCTGTCCTTTGTACTTTTCTGTAGTGGAAATCGTTTATTCCTTTGTTTTTATTATTATTACGCTTTATTTCTTATTACCTAAGCGACCGCTGTGGCCTTTCATTTTCTGCACTGCTTCACACAATCTTGCAAGTTGTATAAAAATAGCTGAGATTAGAAGTTGAGGCTGAGCGGCCGATCTGTCATTATCACATCAGTGTAACTGCTGCTGCTACTGAAAGCTCGAACCTTCACCTCATTACTGCTGGTCGCTGGTGGTGATCAGTCTAATCTTTCAGCAGCAGTGGCAGCCAGAGGAATAACAAGAATGTGAATCTGAATAAGGCAATCAGTGTGTTCGGTTCCTGGATCACAGAGCTGGACTCGGGCTGTGACTCCTTCAGAGAAGCAGCCTGTGTGATCATGGAGACGCATGAAGAAAATCAATTTTATGCACATCAATTACATCTCTGCTTCATATAATCAAATCTGTGTGGCTTGTTTCTGAGTTCTCGTGTTATCATCTGTGTGTAAGCAGTTTTTTTTTTAAGTTTTCGTTATTTCTGGCTGCAAAGCGATTTTCCTTAGGGGAGATAAAACACACAAAAAGAAATTAAAGTTGAAGCTTGACTGACTGAAGCAGAGTTTTGTCCTGCAGCAGTGTCCCTGTTAAACAGACTGTAGGAGGATAAATGTAAAACTTGGCTTTCGTTCATATTCATGCACACAGTAAGTTGGATTCAGGAGTCCATTAGCTGCGAGATATTAAGTGGGCACACGTCCAGTGCTGGAACAGAGCACTGACTGCAGCCAGACTCAGGTTTTAATGAGGGTTTTATACTTAGTACTGAACAGGGTGAATTATACACATTATTCTCTTGTCACTCGGCAATTAGATACTTTAATTACCAACATTTTCACTCGCAATTTATAACTTAGGCGTGGAACCGTCACAGTTATCCTGACAGGTTTATAATGAACGAGCAGGTTGGAGAGACGTTTTTATCCACGTGTTATATGTTGCCCTTAAATTACTCCTTAAGTAGTTTCAGAGTTACACAGAACTTTCACAGTTTCATCTACAGTATATTTTCTATTTTCTGCACCTGCTTGTTCCATACGACATTTTTTTAAATGGCTGCAGTGTACATGAAACAGAGAATTCAAGATATGTTAATATGTAGGATTTTATACATACTCACCTGCAGTTCAGCCTGATTTTTGATTTGATATGAAATGAAAAATGCCTTTTAACCCTTTTAGATCACATCCTCGGTCATATTGTGCACCTATTTAACAATATATGCCAAAAAATAAATAAACACATTTCTTTGTATTCTTTGTATCAAATCCAATCATGTTTTCTTCCTGTAAAACAACGTGTGCTTACGTAAGCTTGAACCAACCAATTTCAACCAATAACATTGAGCATTCATCCATCAATCAATCAATCAATCTTCAGCTTTTAGTGGCACAGAGCTAAGATTCATTAGTTAGCTAGCTAGCTAGCAACAGCAAGGTACGTCGGCGTGTCTTCGGGTGTTCTCCACCTCAAACCTCCACCTTCCTGCAGTTCGAGGGCTACGTCTGCCTGCTCAGGTAAAGGGGGCTGATGAAGGTGTTGAAGGAGGCGAGTGGTCCTCTACGAGTGGAGGCTAGCCTCCAACTCTGACTTCTCACTGTAATTCTCCATGTTTGTTATGACACGCCCACTTCTTAACGTTTTGTCACGCCTGCCTCCTGTTTCACTCGGAAATACGTCACGATACGGTCTGTAGGGAAGAAAATCTGAATAGGTCCCAAATACGTTCTTACACCGCAACTAATTAAAAAGGTACAAAAGTCCCTGTTGGGTACGATGGCGCACAGACACGTAGTCAGCCACATTACAGGTTTGGATAAGATTTAACTTCTGATTATTATATGTGAGAACAGGTAAAGCACCATATGTTGATACGGGACATTTGTTATGATTCAATTACATGGAAATATAGTGAAAGACGATAGTGGATTATCATGCAGCCCTAATTGTAGAGCACATACTCACACAGTGCCTGCAGGGAGCCGGTAGACTCGGTGTACACTGTCAGCAGCCAGCCTTCAGTTTGAGAGTGAATGAACTTCCCCTCAGGAGGTCGTTGTTAACAGGATGGATAGTTGGGATGTAATTGACGGCTCTCCTGAAGTGATCTCCTCTCTTGACTCTGACCATGTGCCGGAGGGAAGCTTCCTGAGCAGCAGATGATTTCCTGACCAGAGGGGGCTGCTGATGCTCCGCTGCCCTTTTCTTCACTCAGGCGACCTGCAGCTTCACTGTGGAGGGCCACTGCTGGCAGAGGCTTTTTAACACAGCTGCTGGTGGATCGACCCACATCCCTGCGTCCATTTTGGAACATTTTGCTGCCCATTTGCAGCAGCTCCAACAGAGTTTGATAGCAGAATCAGTGATTTGAAACATCAAAGGTAAATGACAGGATTGGGTCTATCAGAAAAGATCATACAGACAGAAATCTATCAGAGAAAAGTGGGGAAAAAAGACCAAATTCTACAACTGCAGCAGCAGGAAATAGACCAGAAGGCCTTGTAGCTGCAGGGCTGTTTGAAGTTTGAGCAAAGAACTTAAAGAGAAGAGAGAGACAACAAAAACACATCCAAGACAGCATTTTTACCTTTTTATTCACAAACAGTAATGTTACGATCCAATATACAGTGTTTGTCAGGTTATGATGACGACAGATTTTCTTTTATAGGCAACGCTAGTTTATTTAGTTTTGCAATACAAGGAGCACCTGCACTCTGCAGACCCGTGGCATCATAATCATCCAATCACATTCATATGTGATATGAAGGAAAATGAAAAAAACATTAATATGAATAAACATACAAGTACAATTCAAAGGAGTCTTACACAAACTTCCAATCAAAAAAATATCAAACACTAATTTCATGTAATAAGGTGGGTGTCACATTAGGGGGCAACAACTTATCAAATATTCATAACTATCAAAAGCTGTTTATATAAATAGAATAGAATAAAGTGGAATATCACAAATATTGTTTTTATACAGATTGTTTTTCATGACGTGTGTACATGTAAAAAAAATACTTAGGCCAGGATTATATGTGTCAGAGGCACATAGAAACAAATATGTAGGCTATATATATATATATATAGCACAATTCATGCAGTGAGGCAGTTTCAAAGTGCTTTACAAACTCCTGAACTTTAAACCTGAGTGGGAGTATGTAGCTTTTTTAATGGGAATAAATTAGAAACATGTTACAGTCCTGTGTCTGATTGTGCCCTTGTGACAACGTTTCCGCCTGTTCCCGTTCATTCAACATAATGTTATTAACAATGTATGAGATTGTTTTTTTTTTCGTGAATTATTCAGAATTGTGGAAGACAAGAATCGTGATTCAATTCAATCAGTCAATCAGCCCTAATCACTGACTGAAGTAGATGAACATGAAGCAAAATGAAGGAAAATGGATTCATAAAAAAGTTGATAACACTTGACATTTAATTCACATTCAGTAAACTGGGGTGAAAAACATTATTTCATCCTCCAGCAGGTGAAACTAGAATTGCAAATGAGTGTTAATTACTGGGATTTGTAGGTTTGATATTGACCAGCCCACTTACTGTTTTCTGCTCTGTTTCCTTTTTGCAGCAGCATCATTTCCCAGCAGACATCAACAGAGTCTGACACTGTCTTCTCTAATCTGCCGGTTCTTTCTCCTGAGTTCTGTAACGTTGCTGTGATCAGTGTCTCTGTGTCTGATGGTGATGTTTCATGTGTCTGCAGGCCTGTGCTTACAAGTGAAGCTGCAGCGATGTTTGCCATTTAAACATAAGGTGAGTACCACAATAGGGACTTGCTGTTAAAGGGTCAGTGCACTGCACTTCCAAAAAGAAATATTTTCTCTCTTACCTCTGTTGGTATCTAGCCACGCAGATGGTTTTGTTTTTATTTGGCACTGAGATATCTGCCTCCACCCCAATACAGTGGAGGTGAATGCACACATCATTAAACATTTCAACAGCAGCATCTGTTTCCACAAATGGCGTCCTCATTTCTCCAGATCAGTCTGATGAACAGCAACAGCATCAGATGAAATCCTGACAGCTGCTTCCCCTGTCGTCACCCCCTCCCATTGGACACTCAGAGCCTCTGTAATGTCAAAAAATATTTGCAGTAAAACATGAAAAGAGTTTATATCAATGGATTTTTCAGTTCCCATAATGCCACAATATTACTATGAATCCAGTGAGTTGTGCTGTGGGCTACAACTTGAGCTCTGTATTTTTTAGCCTATATTTTAATGGCACCATTAACAGTGTTTCTGAATGAGCTGTCTGCAGTGCACCATGGATGTACAGACATCATCACTGATCACTGTGATACTGAAGAACAGTTAGAAACAGGAAGATTCTCGGGCAACTTCTGCAGCTGGGAGGAGTGCCTTTTTTTCTTTCTAGGATTTCTAAGCAAATTTATGGAAGTTTGTGCAATGGTTGACACTCGGAAAGAGTAAGTCACACTGAATCTAAAAGTGTGTGTATCATGTCTGTGTGTCGAGATTTGGCTGAGTTATAAGTCAGAGAAAGAGTGCGATTTTTGGAGCAAATTGCAGAAACCAGCACTAAGAGTTTTAAAGTACCTGAACCGCCTCCATGAGTCAAGTCAAGTAAATTTTATTTATACAGCACAATCTCACAAATCACAATTTGCTTCAAGGGGCTTTACAGTCTGTACAGCACACAACACCCTCTGTCCTTAGACCCTCGATTCATACGTATTTTTATTTTATTTTCTAATATTTTTTCATATCTTATTGTCAATTTTCTATTCATGCTTCTTGACTTGCAGTACTTGCTTTATATTCACTACTTATTGTGTTTACTGTCATGCACCAAAATACCAAAGCAAATTCCTTGTTTGTGTAAATCTACTTGGCAATAAACCTGATTCTGATTCTAATTCTGAACGAGGAAAAACTCCCCAAAAAAAACAAACCCTTTAGCAGGGAAAAAATGTGAGAAAGCTCAGGAGGAGCAGCAGAGGAGGGATCCAGGAAGTAGATGCTGTGTGTACAGAATAGATTTACAACAGAAAATAATAGTATGTACAGTTATGATGACTGTAAAACATAAGTGAAGAGGATGGATCGCTGTGCGTCGCTGCTGCAGCTCCAACTGCTGACTGTGTTGGTGAGCAGGCAAATCAGCAGCCAAACTACAATAACTAACTTTCCAGCGTACACCTGTCTCTTTCACCTCACACAGTATCTTTGCCTCAAGTCTCTCCCCCCGCAACCCCCCTTTAACTCTCCTGCACCCCCTTAGGGAGGTGCGACTCACAGTTTGAAAACCCCTGCTCTGAATCATCCACAGACCTTACTGTGAACTGTTCTCATAGTCGGGATTATTTCTTTGGTAGAGAGTTATTCCATGATTAAATCTATGTTTTTGAACTGAGCTGTTACAAACTGGTTCATGGTTAAACATGGTCAGAATTATTAGCTGGTGGTGATTAAGTAAATATATTTCCATTAACTTTTTACCCCATACAACAGAAGTTTTTAAAGTTGACTTTCAAACCCAAACATGACGAAACAAATCGAACGCTCCCACAGACAACAAAAGTAGGTGGGGGAGTGGAAGAGACGGGACTTATGGAGCTCAGTTCAGACAAGAAACGGCTGTCATTAACAATTCAAAGAGTACAACTCTGAGAGGCGGTACTCTGTGAACACACCAAAACACAATCAGTAACACAGCCAATTAGCTGTTTATTCACAACCCAGTTTTAGAGGTCAATGGTCATGGAGAGGGGAGTTCTTGGCTGGCCATCAAACAGAGCACAGTGTGTGGAGGCAGGTGGAGAGCTGCGTGCTTTATCTCTGCAGCATTAAAGCAGCTTTACCAACAAGACGAGTAGCCTCTTGATTAGAGGAGTGTTTTCTATCAGGGAGCTGCTGAACATCTGCTCGGTGCAGAGAGCACCACGAGCATGATGCAGCTTCACACCGCAGTGCTAAAGAAAAGTTTATTTAGACTTATTGAAGCTCCACTAATCAGTATGTTTCATATTATTAATAATGGATCAAATGACTCAAAAGCCTCTTTTAGCTCCTAGTTTTGGTTTTGTAGCACATTTACTGTCCAGATCAGTCTCAGTGTTTCCAGCAGCAGCAGTTGAGGTCAGGGCCTCAGCCCAATGGTGGGCCTCAGAGCGCCATCTAGTGGGCCTTGGAGGCAGTGGTACTGCCAAATGGGTACATTAACATTAAAAATATTGGTTTTAATTTACAAAGCTAGTTATTTTGTGCTCAAGGATTCACATAAATAAAAAACATCAAATTAAAATGCATAATTTCAATGACCAGTTACGTTTGAATATCACCAGCCAATCAGGACACATCAGCATGTAGAGACAAATGTGTTTTGCCACAGTTAGCTAGCTAACATTCCCTCGGATGCAATGACACAAAAAGTGATGTGGGAGACAACCTGCACCAGTAAAAGCTCCAAAGCGTGTGGTGAGGTAATATGAGCCTGAATAAATTAAATTTGAATTCATAATAACAGGCAGTACAAAGCACAGTGTGTTGAATGTGGTGAAGTCCTTTAAAATGAGGCGTTAAAACCATCAAAGCTCCAGAGACACTTACACACAGCACCCAGGATGTTGTGGTTTTTTTCTCATTTATTTGGGAAGGTGGTCCTCTGAACTTTTTTAACAATCAGAAGTGGGCCTTAAGTTACAAAAGGTTGAGAACCCCTGTTCCACACCAAACTTGGAAAACCATTTCATCATGGAGCTGCTTTGAGCACGGGGCCATTTTCATGTTGGAACAGGAAAGAGACAAACACAAATTGTTGAAACAAAGTTGGAAGAAAACTGTTGTCTAAAATATTAATGTATTTTGAAGCATTGAGATTTCCTTTCTTTGGACTAAAGGGGCCCAAACAGGAAAAATAAACCCCCAAAACTGCCAGTGTACACACACGATGTTGTGATATATTTCTATTTGTTGGTATTCTGTCATTTTGAACTGTTTCTTCTGTCTTATGAGCAGCATTTGTACTGTCACCAGTGTAGATAATTCATTTTCTTTTGTTGTTCTCTGAGCTTCATGCTTCCCATTTCTCTGTTGATCTCATTCTGCAATTTTCAGTCCAACCTGCCTTATTCTAAGTGTTTCTTCTTCTCTTTTACACCAAGCTAACAGCTAATAGCTGAATAAATAACACTAAAAACATAAAGCATGCAAACTCTGCCTTTCAACATCAGTTGTTTTTCTTTCTCTTCTCAGCTGGAAATTTACATTTCAGAGGGAACCCATTCTACTGAGGAAGATAGTGAGTCTTTCTTTCTTTAATTTAAAAAAGCAAATGGTTTATTTAGATTAAATAACCTCCCACTGAGGCAATTCTCTGAGTCCTGTTGGATGTACTGTGTTCTGCACACTGGCTGTATGTCAGCTAGAAACACGCTCAACAAAGTCAGCATTAGTATTCAAGGGTTAGTGAGGTTAAAGAAACTGTTTTACTAAGAAATGTTGAACTAAATGAATTTTCCTGGCTGGTGGTAAATGTAGGCAGAAACACAATGATCTAAAAGGATGATTCTTGTGTTTACTGCAGTGTTGTATTTAATTGTTGGCATCCTTTTTGGCTGACACTTTGGTCCAGAGCAAGATGTTTTGACAGTTTCTGGTGAGATTATCATGAAGGTTGTTGCAGATGTTCGTGCTCCCCAGAGGATTTATCCTATTGATTTAGGTGACATCTTGACCTTTTGTGCAGCACAACTATCAGGGAAACTTTTCAGCACTTTGTTCCATTGTTCCATGTATCTCGAAGTCTAAGCCAGATTTCCACTAACTTTGAAGATGATATTCATGCTCCTCAGAGAATGAACCCTTTCCATTTTAGACACTATGAACTTTCCTGTTCGGCCACACTCGGGACAAACTTAACTAATTTGGAGCTTGCAGGGCTTACCCTTACCGACTGATCAAACACAAATGCTGCGGCTACTAAAACTTATGTATTGGCTGATTCCCAAAACAAGGAAGCACTCTCATATTGATATTAGGACGAGGGGTGGAAGTTAGATTTTGCTGTCAGCTTCCCGTCTCATCTAAAAAGAGCCAGATAGTTAGGTGTTTTTTAGGTATTTGTTCATAAACCAAAGTAATGGACAAATTGAAGCTTTGACCTGATGATGGCTCTAGATGAAAAACCTGGAAAGATATATCATCTGAGAATCATGAATGTTTGTTCAAAATGTCATGGCAATCCAGACTAATATATCTCAGCAACGTTAGATGGACCAACTGGAGCCTCGCTGTTAGCATGGCTAAAAATCAAACAACCCAAAACTACAGCAGGACGGGGAACAGCAAATTTAAAAGGCAAAAAAATGTATAAATGATTTGTTTTGCCACATTTTTACAATAATGTAGCACTGAAACAGTGAAGGTGCTGTACTGTTGTTAGTGTTACTGTTTGTGTTGTCTCATTGTAATCAAGAAACTCAGTGAAGTTTGTGTCTCTAGTTAACAAGCAGATCAACGATAAGGAGCGAGTGGCAGCCGCCATGGAGAACCCAAACCTGAGGGAGATCGTGGAGCATTGTGTCACCGAACCTGATGACTGACGGAGGAAGCGCCACCTACCTGAAGCAAACACCTTGGAGCCGCAGTGTGTGTGTTTGTATGTGAGAGAGAGAGAGAGAGAGCGTGTGTGTGTGTGTGTGTGTGTGTGTGTGTTTCCACAGTGCCAGAGGATATTATTCACAGGATTCCTGTGCGTCTGTCTGAAGGCAGAGGCTTGTCTCGGCTCTGGGGAGTTTGCGGGTGTTTGGAGGATTTTCTGGAGAGTCTCCAGTGAGAAGCTTGAATGCTGGGAGGTGAATAAAAGCCAGAATGGAAGCTGGAATAAAGCCACAGATGTGTGTTGACTTTCCGATCATTCCCTGCTGGACGGCCTCACGGTGAACAGCAGCAGGTCTTTGTTGTCGCCTGCTGAGTTCTGCTTCAGGCTGCATCAGACACTGCAGAGGAAGTGGGCCAGTGTTTTCATCTTTTCCTGTGCTGACTGTTTTAAGAAGTCTGTCCTTTTTGTAAATGTACTCATTCTGTGAGTCAGATTCATGTCTGAGTAGAAGCTATGAATCTTTTAGAGGTGATGATTTAAAAAAAAAAAGTGATTTAAAAAAGAATCGGGTATTAAAAGCTACATCAGTGAGAAGCAGCTTTTGAGTCGTGTGTGACTGACGGAATAATGTGCCTCACGTGTGTCTTTGAATCAGGAGATCAGTCAAACTTATCAGATTTAAAAAGTTTCCTACTTTACAGAGTACCTGTTAAAATGCTCAGGTGCTTCTCAAACAATACACACACTTATTACACGTATACAGTTATTTTCACCTGTGATGACCCTGTGGTCACTCCCTGACTCATAACTTTAAAGGGGCACTCCACTGATTTTACACATGAAGATCACTTCATCATGGTTAGTATAACGTCCTCTGTGGCTTTGGAGGAACTTTGTCAGGTCAGAGAAAATAACCCATAGTGACAAGTGCATAACAGAAACCCTGTGTTACAAACTGGAGGTGTAGAAATTGAAAACAGGCCGGGAAGGTCTAATGAAGAGATGCTATCATGTTGCATTGTGGGAAATGTAGGATCCAGTGTTTTTAGACCTTAATCCAAACTTTTTTTTTTATCTCTATCTTATAAGTCCACAAACTCTGTGAAAGAACAACACTAAATCACTGGAGTAGTCGTTTCAGTATAAACTCAACTTCCTTAAAACTGTTCCTTCCATTAACTGTTTTTTTTTTTTTGGCCACTTGGGGGCAGCAGAAACAAGTTGTGGACACAACATTGACATACAATCACCTTTTAGAATCAGAATCAGGTTTATTGCCAAGTAGGTTTTCACATACAAGGAATTTGTCCTGGTATATTAGTGCATAACAATAAACATAGTAAGTAGAAAATATAAAGAAAGATGAAGCAAGTACTGCAAGTCAGGAAGCATAATTAGAAAATGTGAAAAGAATATGTAAATTGTAAGTACATATGTCTTAAGTTGAACTTAAGGTGAACTTGTTAGCAGACAGTTGCTTATTTCCATATCCAGGATTGCTTGGCCCCCGGAAGTGCTGCTTGCAGCGTTGTCCAGAATCGCTCATCCGATCGACTTTACACTCGACACCACACTCCCTTGGCGGGTGTATTTCTGAGGACCCAAGTGTGGAGTCGATCAGATGAGCGGTTGTCGAGAATATCAAAGGACAGACATACAGACAGAGGAACTCTACCCTACTTTATAGTTAGATAGTAAGATGGCGGAGCCTCAAGTGTTGGGGGCACTGTTGGTCTAAATCAAAGATCCTGAGAGGATTATATGACCATGGGAGCTGTGCCAGGACCACAGAGCTGAATAAACTTCAGAACAGGCTGATCCATGTCTTCATTAGAGCTTTGGATTCAACAGATACAACTTGCATTAATAAACACAAAGTTTCACCTGGAGTCTGTCTGAAATTTAAATCAGAAGTGTGTGTGTCTGCGTGTGTTCTCGATCTAACATATATTCTGTCCAACAGAATCCACGCTAAAACCACTCTGGGTTCTGGTTTGCTGGATTCGTGCAGACTCTGAGCTCTCCACCTGCACAGATGAAAATCAGAGGAGCAGGTTTACTCTTATAGCAGAGAAGACGACCTACGGTGTGTTTTAGAGTCTCCTCACACACTCTTCACACTCTGTTCTTCAGGGGTTTGAAGACTAATTGTGTTTTTTAACCAGGAAAATAAAAAAGTACAACTTGTGCATCAACAATGTGGAAAAACAAAGACAAGATGTGCTCTTTGGAAACAGGGACATCAATATGTCCACATACAGTGCCAATAACTTCCCACCTGTATTAACACATTTTTGTCATTTTAATCATTATGTGACTAAGATGGGGAGTAATCTGTAAGCAGTGCAGTATCCTAAACTAAGTTCTATCAAATATGGAAATCTTTTTTGGGAAATTGACATATTTTTACCCATGAACCACAAAGTTTTTGGACTGACGGTTTCAGTTCAGCTAATTCGGCATGAAAACCAAATTACAGAGACTTAAATTTGTTTCAGGTAGGAAACTAGGTTATTTCCATTTTATGCTACTTTAAACTTCCACTCTGCTACATTTCAGAGGGATATATTGTATGTTTGACTCAACATTTATCTGACAGCCATACTGCGTACTTTTCAGTTGAAGACTTTAAAAAAAACATATGATAAAATACAACACATTGACAAAGATTCAGGGCCGTTTCTAGCTTTTAGGGGGCCCTATGCAAAATGTTGTTCAAGGGCTCCTATTTTGTGAAATATATATTATATATATATAAAATATATATATATATATTTTACACCATAATATATTTTACACCATAGAGACATTTACACACATGTAAATGTACTCACATGGTTTCATTTCAATAACAAAAATTTAAATTATTAGATAACCCCCCCCCAAAAAAAAGAAGACAAAAATTGAGAAAAGTCAAAAATACAAATTCAATGTATCAGAACTTTGTTTTTTCTTCTTTCCTCTCCCATTAATCATCTCACAACCCCTCAGATTTATCTGGGGCCTGACCCCTAGGTTGGGAACCACTGGACTTAACTAGCTAACTGTATATAAAGTAGTTTAAACTACCTAACTATAAAGAAGTTAAAACTAGCTAACTGTATATAAAGTAGTTTAAACTACCTAACTATAAAGAAGTTAAAACTAGCTAACTGTATATAAAGTAGTTTAAACTACCTAACTATAAATTAGTTAAAACTAGCTAACTGTATATAAAGTAGTTTAAACTACCTAACTATAAAGAAGTTAAAACTAGCTAACTGTATATAAAGTAGTTTAAACTACCTAACTATAAAGAAGTTAAAACTAGCTAACTGTATATAAAGCAGTTAAACTAGCTAACTGTATATAAAGTAGTTTAAACTAGCAAACTGTATATAAAGTAGTTTAAACTACCTAACTATAAAGAAGTTAAAACTAGCTAACTGTATATAAAGTAGTTTAAACTACCTAACTATAAAGAAGTTAAAACTAGCTAACTGTATATAAAGTAGTTTAAACTACCTAACCATAAAGAAGTTAAAACTAGCTAACTGTATATAAAGTAGTTAAACTACTAACTGTATATAAATTAGTTAAAACTAGCTAACTGTATATAAATTAGTTAAAACTAGCTAACTGTATATAGAGAAGTTAAAACTAGCTAACTGTATATAAAGTAGTTTAAACTACCTAACTATAAAGAAGTTAAAACTAGCTAACTGTATATAAAGAAGTTAAAACTAGCTAACTGTATATAAAGTAGTTAAAACTAGCTAACTGTATATAAAGTAGTTTAAACTACCTAACTATAAAGAAGTTAAAACTAGCTAACTGTATATAAAGTAGTTAAAACTAGCTAACTGTATATAAAGCAGTTAAAACTAGCTAACTGTATATAAATTAGTTAAAACTAGCTAACTGTATATAAAGCAGTTAAAACTAGTGTAGTGAAGTGCACCTGAACGCAGCATAGGGAAGGCTTCTCCTCTAGCCCAGCCCCCTAGCAGAGTATAAAAGGCTCCCACCTGGCTCTAGTCAGGCTCTTGCTGGTCCCTGATGGTGGTTGGCCATATTTGAGGTGGTGAGTAGGGTGCCCATTTTCCTTTGTGGTTTTAAGGCCCTTTGCTCCCACTAACTCTGTGCCTTTGTTTTTATAGGCTCACCTGCTGCTGTTTGCTGCTGTTCTGTGCCGTTGTTCCATGCTGTTTGTTTGCTTTTGCTTAATTTTCTTTCCCTTTTTGGCATGTTTTTACCTGTTTTGGGGTTATTTTTGCTTGTTTGGCCCTCTTTTGGTTTGTTTGATTTGGGTTTTGTTTGGTTTTCCTAGTTTGTATCGGTTTGTTGCTTGCCTTGTTTGTGTATTGGTTTAGGATCCTTGGTTGTACTACCAATTGGGTTGTAGGTTTGTTTTGTTTTGTGCTTTTGTTACAGGAAACTGATTTTAGCTTTTTATAAATAACTGTCTAGAGTTTTAGCCTTTTCCTTTTTATTGCGCGCCTCAATTTTAGATAACGTTTATATATTTCATCAATAAATAAATGTATTGCTTTATATGATCTACTGTCTCTGCCTCCTCAGTCACGAGCCTGTGCCCTTATTTCTCGTTGAACTGTCTCCTTCCAAAATGTCATTATTTCCCGGGGTGCAAGTCCCCAGGTGGCGTTGTCGGCTCTTTAGTTCTGTTACCTTAGCTATTTCCTTTGCTCTAATTATTTAAAGTTTGAAAAAACTCCGCTCCTTGCCACACTAGCTAACTATAAAAGTAGTTAATCCAGCTAACTGTATACGAAGTAGTTCAAACTAGCTCCACCTCAAGCAGCTACAACAGTAAAATGCTGCTCTAGCATTGATGCTTCAGTATTAACAATCTAATAACATCAGATAGAATCAGATATCAGTCACAGGAGATATTTTACTGCAGAATGAGTACTTTTACTTTATTACATATTTTGCTGATAATACGTCTGTACTTAAGGATTTTGAATGCAGGACTTCAGTGTAATGGAGTAATGTGTAATGAATAGTACTTTTACTAAGTAAATGATGTGAATACAGTTTCTTCCACCACTGTAATAAAAACAGGCCAAAGTACTTCCTTTGGATTTGTATTGGGGAGCAGAGAAAGCAACATGTAATGCAAAGACCCTGGCCGACCTCACAGCTCCCACACAGCCTTCGTCAGTGATCAAAGCCAGAGTGCAAATGCCAAGCAACAATAAAGCCTCAACACCGGCACATCCAGAGCGAGTATCTCTGACTCTGCTGTGCTGAACTATCAGCCTGTCTGACAGGGGAGGCTGAGAGCCCTGCGGGAAAGCCTTTGATTACAGAGCAAGCAGAAGAGCTGATTAGCATTCACTGTCAAAACATTATTTTCAGGACTCTAGTAATGAAATGGAGTGTAAGAGAGTGATGTCAGGTAAATTGGTATTTTCCATCAGCTCAGAGAGAGAGTGAGTGTGTGTGTGTGTGTGTGTGTGTGTTAATAGGGACCTGTGCCTCGTTCAATTTCATAATAAACACCGTTGGATCCACATTTCTAAACATGAATGTGATAATTCTGTGCTTTTATGCTACAATTTGCATTTCATTCTGGTTATTTCTCGACAGCTTCTCTGACCATGAAGCCACCCATTGTCAAAGTGTAATATAACTTTTTACATAAATGTGTGTAAAATGGTAATAGTAAGTTCATTGTCAAATAAAACCTTGCATTTTTTACTCGTTTCTGGCACTTGCACCATTTTGTTGCTGCCCTGAACAGCAGGCAGTTTTTTCACCATTTCTAATCTGATGTTAAATGTAGCTCTTAGGACTCACCCTAAAAAATCCAAAAAATCCCAGTCTGCCTCAGAGGGCTTTACCATCTGTATAGCATACAAATCCCTTTATCCTTAATGGCAAACTAGGCAAAAATAGCAGTAGTACATTACAATGCAGAGAAACAGAAAACAACTAAGAACTACAAAGTACAACTGAGGACAATTTCTGCAAAGCAGCTTTATTTGTATTTAGTGTATTAAAAGGTTAAGTTTGGTGTTATTCTATATTTTCTCATTGTCAACAAATCCCATGTGCAGACCCAAACCAGCAGCGTGTTAGTCCGTCTCTCAGTACTGTCTGACTGCCCTGCCCTGTCTGTGGCTCTCAGCCCCAAGCCCACTGTTTCCCACTGACACTTCAGTCTCTTTTGTTTGTTTGGTTTTTTGTACAACTTTTTAACAACTTTTAATCTGATTTTCTCATTCGGTGGGAACACAGAGGCAAAACATAAAGGAGATTTAAAAGCACTAATACAAAGAACGGTCTATACACTTTATTATTCTAAAAAAAAAAGACAAAATGTCTTACATCTTTACAATATGGAAATAAAAAAACTTTTAAATGCAGCAAATTATCAACACAAACACAGACCCAATGCCACCTGCACCCTCTGCAGAAAAGAAAGAGCAAATAAATAAAATAATAAAGTAACTGGGAGATTGTGAATGTTATCAGACTATAATTTAATCATGAAATAAACACAATGCACAAGTAAATCTTTAAATAACAGCTCACAGATATATAGTTTCATATTTAAAACAGCTGCTCACTGTAGTTTTTATCAAACAGGAGGAAATAGAGCATTTGTTAGGGACTATTTTCAGCGGTGGATGAATCCACATTTGGTGCTCTAGTGAGTATTTGGGGCAGCAGGACGGTGTGTAAATAAACTCCAGTGTGTGTGTTCATGGTGATGAAGGAACAACAGTGAGGCTCACTGATGTGTTTTTAATAGTTTTTTATGGCTCAGAGGAAGAAGAGACATCAGGCTGTGATGGTTTGGATCTGCACGTGGGATTTGTTGACAGTGAGAAACATATCAAATATCACCAGCTTTACCCTATCCAACTTTATCTGAAAGAATTATAAGGAGAGTGTAAAAATGCACGCAATCAAGAAAGTCTATCTTTTCATTCATAAATTAGCCATGTTCCTCTGCTCCACCCACTACCACCCTACTCTGGACTCCTGCTGCGGCTCTGAAATATCTCTGCATATCACTCATGACTGGTGCTGTAAGTTGGACTGAGCAGCACAACTCACAAGAAAGCTCACAGGCCAAAACTCAGGAGTCAAAAAACATGAAAAGGCTTGCACAGTAGGACTCAGATGGCTCAGTAGATGTGGCTAGGGGTGTGTGGCAATGGGCAAGTATATATATTTAGAGATAAATTAGGGAATGAGAAGCAGGTGCACAGGTGGGTGTGGGGATCAGGTGACAGCAGATTGCAGGATCTTTTTGGCAAATCCAGATTGTATCCAGATTGATTTTAGAAGGTCTGGAATGCAAAAAACCACATGAAATGTGATTTCTTTCAAATCGGCTCCAAGCCACATGTGGAGGTGGTTTGAAATGTGATTCCAATCGGATGTCTACAGATGCATCTCAGTCCGGACGCTCTGGACGCTCAAATCGGATTTCAAAGTATCTTTTGCGTCACTTGCAACGCGACACACAACAACGACGTCAAATCCAGAGTGACGGAGGTGAATCAGAGTGGCTGTAGACCAGCCTCCTCCTCCTCCTGCTGAGCTTGTCTGAAGCGACGGAGGAGTTCTGCACCGCGATTGTTTGGAGGGCGAGATGATGGATCTCCAAACCCAGGCTGATCGGTTGGTGACGTCTGGACACACAAACCTGATCTGATCACTGGCAAATAACAGTGCGGACAGTCTGTCTTAAAGATCCGATTTGAGAAACAAATCTGATTTGCCTGCAGTCTGAATGAAGCCGTAGTGACTGGCAGGCAAACAGGAAGGAAAATAATACAAGAACTGAACATTTTCTTCTTCACTGGTGTGATGTTTTTGTCTTGGGAAATGGGAAAATGTTCTTCACTCTGCCCACACATGACACAGAGTCATGAGTATTTGACTTCACTGTGTTGTAAATGGATTCTGCTCAATTACCTGAAGGCTATTCAGTTACCAGGAAAAGGAAAGGTCAAGATATTTTTTTAATGCATTTTTCAGAGAGCAGAGGAACATGATTAATGATGTGTGACCACCTCTGGAGCTTCCTTACAGACAAATTGCATCTTCATTCCAAATGTCTAAGATGGCGTTCTAGCGACGTTTGTTTTGGGGGGAAATGTGCTATTTGACTTAACCATATTTAAAGGAAAAGTTCAACATGTTAGGAAAATGCTATCTTGTCGAGAGTTAGATGTTTAGACTGATGCTGCTCTCGTGTCTGTACGCTAAGTATGAAGCTACAGGCAGCAGCTGGAAGGAATAGTTCGACATTTTAGGAAATATGCTTATTTGCTTTCTGGCAGGGAGAGCAGATTGATGCTACGCTTTGATCTGTCCGTTAAATACGTAGCACTAAGCACTAGTGGAAACACTAAGACTGAATCAGACAGGAAATGTCCCGTAAAAGCAAAACTAGGAGCTAAAAAGAGGCCATTTGATTCTTTATTAAAAAACTTCTCAACACAAGGCTGATCTCTGCAGAGATTTCCTCTCTGTCACCATGTTATCCGTCACATTTGGTCGGCTGAGTCTCGTGACATGAAGCCGACATGTGGACGCATCTTGAACACACGCCACATGGTGGCTTTCAGGCCATCACGGCCTCCAGAAAATGCTAAGCTCCGCCAGCTGCTCATGGCACTGTGTGTTAGGTATGTATACACACACACACACACACACACACACCTACCTGTTTTTCACCTTTATTCATTCCCCAATTCAGCAAGTTGGCACAACAATATGGCTCGTGCAAATCATCAATGTTGTTGCTCTTCAAAAATGTGAGAGAAGCAAAAGAGATGCTGCAGGATTTCCACATTTTTCCAGTTTTGTTTTTAAAAAAATTAAAAGAAAATCAAAAACGGCATTCAAACTTTTCAAAAAGGAGCTCATATTGTGAACCCTGATGCAGTAACTTACTGTCAGAAAGTAACCTGAGTTCTGTGATGTGTCTCACACACTTGGAGCACCAATTGTGAATGAAGCCGAATGAATCGTCCCCATGAAATCTGATACTGACGAGGTAAATAAAATGTGTTTCACAGCCTGTCAGTGAGGACTGGTCCAGATGTTGTGTTGAGTAATGAGGTGTGGTGAAGTGTGTGGAGTTGATGTAAATCTTTAAAAAACAGCTCACAAATATAAAGTTTCATATTTAAAAAATGGTCAGTAATTTCCTAAAACAGCTGCTCACTGTAGTTTTTAATCAAACAAACATGAAGTAGTGCATTTGTTGGGGACTATTTTCAGAGATTAATCTACATTTGGTGCTCTAGTGAGTATTCAGGGGAACAGGACGGTGTATGTGGAACGGATGTGTTTTTAATAGTTTTTGGATAATAATGGAGCTCTATGGCTCAGAGGAAGAAGAGATATCACACTGTGACACAATACTGGTTGGTTTGAGTCTGCACATGAGATTTGTTGACAGGAGGAAAAATATAGAACAACAGCAGACTTGTTCTTTAATGAGGACTGCCCTCCACAGCTGCAGCCTCTAGTGAAGGTCTAGAGGGTTTAGATCAGTTTGGGGAAGGCTACACGCTCTGGTGATAAAGAGAGTAATCCAGTTGTATCAACCACGTCAAAATCAATGCACGTACAACACAGGGTCGTAAAACAAAGATTTATATTGCACCATGTTGTGTTGATTTATGTTGCGTTGAGTTGCACTGTGTGGAGTTATTGATTCCCTCCAGTCGTCAATAATGTAGCTGTTTATCTGATGCGAGCGAGGAGCATCTGAAGGCAGCAGCATGCGACGGTGTTCGCTTCTTTAATCCTGTCGGGACCAATAAATGTCAAGTGAAATGTCATCTCTGGACAACACACACACACACACACAGTTTTAAATATTAATACATCTCATCAACAATCAGCCGTCTGTGGTTCCGCAGCCAGTGATCTCTGCAGCATTATACCAACACACGGAGCAGCAGACAGTGTGCAAAAGTCAGAGCGAGTGTGACGCACATGAAATGTGTGGTCACCTTTATGTAATCTTGTTTGTTTTATTTTGAAAGATATATTTCTGTTGGGAAAATGTGTTAATCTGAACTGTAATGGTCAAGGATTACCTGTCAAGTGAGATGACAAGCCTTTATACACTTAGGGTATTTCAGCGTTGGCCGCTTGGGACTCTCCTTGTGAACG
>VMKM01003369.1:0-38556 GCA_008360985.2 Macquaria ambigua | reverse complement strand
CACACACACAGACAGTCACACACACACAGACACAGTCACACACACACACAGACAGTCACACACACACACACACAGTCACATACACACATACACACACACACACACAGTCACATACACACATACACACACACACACACACACAGTCACACACACACACACACAGTCACACACACACAGACACACACAGTCACACACACACAGACACACACACACACACACAGTCACACACAGTCACACACACACACACACTCACTCACACAGCTGGACTTGTTTAGTGTTTGGTATCTCAGAAACTGTTTTCACACCTAGCTGTTCACTTTCTGTTTCAGGTAGGCAGGTGTGACTGGTGTGTGTGACTGGTGTGTGTGACTGGTGTGTGTGACTGGTGTGTGTGTGTGTGACTGGTGTGTGTGTGACTGTGTGTGTGTGTGTGACTGGTGTGTGTCTGACTGTGTGTGTGTGTGTGTGTGGATCGGGACCCCACAAGGCTTCATGAGATGGTTTCCAGGTTAGTAAATAAAGTAACCTGTGCCTTCAGGTGTGCTTCCTGTTGTCACAGTCCTGCTGTGTGATGGAACCTGTCCGACCTGTCAGTCACGTGTTTCTGGTTCTGTTGATGTCTCGGTATGTAAATGAAGTGTGTGATGTTCAGGGTGTGCTGCTGCTGTCGACCTGTTTCTGTCTCACACACACACACCTGACTGCATACCAACACACACAGCCAATCACAAACTGCCTGAAAGTATTTGGATATGAAGCCAAAAACCCGGGGAAGAATTCACGAAGCATCTGAAGACTGAAAGCAGCTTTGAACTTAGAACCAGGAGCCGACTCACACAAACAACAACCTCTGAGTCCTCTGATCATGACATCACGGATCCATCAGCTGATTGGTTCCAACAAAACATCTGAAGTTGCCTCCCAACAGGAAGTGTGTTAATATGAACACAGGCTCAGACTGAATGAATGAAGTGGAACAAAATGGACGTGAAGACCGTTGAGACGCTGCTGGACCGGATCCATGCAGAGCAGAGTTCAGACACACCGTGTGTGTGTGTGTGTGTGTCAGACCTGTTGAGCAACGTCTGATTGGTCAGAGGCACATGTTCCCAGCGTGCTGATAACTCCCAGCATGCACTGCTGCTGCTGGTCATGCTTTATCAGAGAACTAGAGCAAAGAGTGTCACTGCACTGAGGAGATGTGTCATTAGTTTAAAGGACCTTTTTAAACCTAAAATCATCCACGGGTTTATCAGTGCTCTCCTTCCTTCCAGGCAGACATTAGTTTCTCTGCAGCAGCTGACTGTTAGAGCTCAGATGTCTGAACGTCCTTGAATGCATGACATGAGATAACGTGACTTGTGATGGATTATGTGTCTGCAGCCAGTTGAACTGGTTTCACTGACCCACTTGTCTCACCTGTGTGTTGTCACGGTAACCCCATCAGTTGTCCCTGAAGGCTTTTTCCTGTCAGTCCAGAATCCTGTCGGGCCGGCTCTGATGCTGTCGTCTGTCGTTTGTCGTTCCTGCCTCTGATCTGAGTTTATGTCACAAGCTTCATGGACGTCATTATTTATTTTGTTTTAACTTTTACACCTCACTTCACACACATTACCTTAGAACTAATTAAGGGGCGGGTGCCTTTTAGTGCCTGGTAGTAGGTGCATGATAGTACATATAGTGTGAAGAGATAACAATAATCCGCCCAAAAACTCAAAGAAAGACCTGCACATGTCTGTCTAGTTGTCAGTATTTCTTCATTTGATTCTACATTGAACGTGCTTCCTCTCAGTCAGATTATACGACGACACACAGCTGTACACACCTGGTTAGAGACTGACTGGATGTGTAACAGCTACTTGAAATCAGCTGAGGAGAAAATAATTATAGTTATTAGTGCTGATTCTAAAAGAGACCAAATTCTAAGTGGACTCTGGCAAAGCAGAAAGCCTGGGGGGTCATCATAGACCAGGGGTTCTCAAACTTATTACTCGAAGGTCCGCATCTGCTTTTTATTCAAGGTCAGCTGTGAACGATCTCCAGCTACACTGTATATTCAACGTCAACAACAACGTAACAATTTATTGATCAATATTGTATGTATGTATTTCAAAATAGAAAACATTACACTTCATAACGTATTGTATTTATAACACAAGGTGTGGGCTGGGTCCGGATTGACTTGCCGTTCGGTCCGGATTTTGAGAAATCCTGTCATAGACGATGATTCAAACCTCAGTCAGCATCGTGACCATATTACACCTGAGAAATAGATCATATCTGCAGTGAGTTAGGATTTTATTATTATTATTATTATTACAGTGGGCTGATCCGGACTCTTGTTATTCCTCTGCCTGGACGTCTGATGTTAAGATGGAATTCTGGAGGTTTTTGCTTCGCAGCATTTGACTGCTGGTTTGTGTTTATTCGCCCCAAACAGTCGACTGTACAGACGTTAGCTGTAAGCTAGCTAGCAACTGACGCACCGACCTGTGTGTGTGTGTGTACCTCTGTCAAAGTGCCCTCTGACCTGGTTTACTGTAACATCGACGTCTGAGTGTTTGTGTCCAGACAGTGTGTGTAAAGAGGAAACCCCACTGTTTCTCCACCAGACTGCTGGCTGCTCTGTGTGTGTGTGTGTGTGTGTGTGTGTGTGTGTGTGTGTGTGTGTGTGGATCTGGGTTTAAGGTGGACTTTCCCTTCGGGTCGACACAGTAAACGTCTGACTAGATGGAGCTCTACTGACTGTAGGGACGTCACCAGGACACACACACACACACAAAGCGACAGGTCAGCTGGTTGTGAACAGTGTTTACACACTGACCTCTGTCTCTGTTGGACGCAGCAGCAGTCAGTCTGTGTTTGTGTGACTGTTGGACAGTTTTGTCCTCAGACAGTGGACGGTGTCTTGCAGCAGCGAGCTCTGATTAAACCTCCATCAGCAGAAAGAAACCGTCCGTCCAGGATGTTTGAAGCGCTGCAACTCCTCACAGATGACCTTTAGTGGACTGATGGGGGCGCTGTAATCAGAGGTCAATACAATAGTTTGTTTGGTCTTAAAGTCCTTTAACATTGACTATCTGCTGATACCGAGTCTAACCTATGACTTCTGTTGACCTAAATGTGTGACAGAGTGGAGCCTCTTTCCCTCATAAACAATCTTTGGCTGAGTTCAGACACACAAACAGACAACAGATCAGTTTATTTTGTTAACCTGCAGTTTGTCGTGTTAACCGGTGAACGTGACTTCCTGAATGTTTTCTGCTCTCAGCTTGGATGATGATAATTAGCTTCGTAGCTTAGCATCAGTCAACGTACTTGGCTCTGTATTATATTATTGAACCTATGGCTGGCAGGAGTTGGTGCAGCTGTGTTTGCCGTGGATTAACTGACCAATCGGAGACACTGCTTCATCTGCTCCAGATGTTAGCAGCAGCTCCAGCTTCAGGAAACGTGTCAACAGTAAAAGTTGAACTACAAAAACTCCTGCAGGAGTTTATCAGGTATCAGACTCAGACAGAGTGGTTATATAACTGTGTGTGTGTTCAGGTGTGTAGAGTTTCTTGGTATGGGTACAGAATCTAGTTTTGGTCTCGTCTCTGACCCCATTTACTCAGAGTCACTCAGTGCGAGTGTAAATGCATCCAGGAAAGAGGTTTGAGACTCCTTCTGAGCAGATGTTGGAAAGGTGTGAATGCACCTGTAGTGTTTGCTCCTCCCACAGTGCACCTGTGTCAGTAAGTGATCATGTCCATCTGTCTGATGCTGTCTCTGTCTGAAATGAGCCGCTTGTTCTCTTTAAAGCAACAAGAAGAACAGACTTTTACTCCAGTGAGGGTTTCAATGCAGGACTTTTACTTGTAGTGGAGTATTTTCACAGTGTAGTATTAGTACTTTTACAGAAGTAAAGGATCTGAATACTTCTTCCACCACTGTGTGTTCAAAAACACTAACCTGCTCAACACAAAAGTCTGTAATGTGAGAAACAGCTACTTTGACCAATGAAATCAGTCTGAAGCCTGATGGAGGACTGAACAGGACAGAAATATATGCATGTATTTAAAGTGTAGTTGCTTTAACTGGATGTTTCTGATGCTGTGTTTGGGCCTCAGTCCTCAGTGTGACGGGACATTTGGAGCAGAAACATCTTCTGTGAACACGAGTTAGATTTAGTTGAGGAGGAACAAAGAAGAGCAAACTAAAGTCTGTTTGTGTTCTGTGTGTTTGCTGTCGTCCTCATGATGGAGGCACAAATATAACTAGTTCAGGTCACACTGGACTCTTTAACTTTATAACATGTCAAAGGTCAAACTGTCGGGTTACTGAGAGCTGACCCAGAGGCAGCACATGCATTCACGCACACACACACACACACACACACACACACACACACAGCGTTTTGGCGGTTCAGTACGGTGGCTGGGCGGGGTCATGTGGTGTCATCAAACCTGACAGGAAGTCTGTTTCCTGCTTAACAGGAAGATAAACTTCTGCAGAAGGAGGAAGGATATAAACGTCATGTCAGAGCTGACGTGCTCACCTGGCATCCCTTCCCCGCTCTGATTGGTCAGTGTTGTGGTTTAACCCCCCCTCCCCTCCCTGCCTGGGGCGGCGTCTCAACCAGATGAACTGCGCCTCGCCTGGAAAGTGGACAAGATCAGACGGCAGCAGCAGGGGGCGCTGTGACAAACAGCAGCAGTCCAGTCAGACAGTTTCCAGCAGCCTTCAGAGCATATACAGGAAGTCAGAAATATTTCCATCCTGTCAGATCCACCTGTAGGCTACCTGTAGTCTGCAGATCAGGGTCGGAGAGTTATGGCTGAAATAAACTTTATTATTCTTCATATCAACCACACAAGATGTTTGTTAACAGATGAAACCGTCACTGCACAACATACAGCAACAATCCTGCGTTAAATATTACAATTGCACAGAAAATTAGGATTTTCTACAAAACGTGATGTTTGTGGTGAAAACTAAGAGCCAATCAGCTCTTTGATCAGGCGACAGCCAGGCGTTTCCCATCATGCCCTGGGTCTTGCAGTCGGCAGAGAGCAGCTGCAGCGCCTGGCTCTAAAAACTGCGGCCGCCTCGATCTCGTGAGGTCATCGTTGCCCACGTGTGCATGACGTCAGAGCGAGTCGGGATCAACTCGGACACAAATCTAACCGGCTGCTTTGTGCTGCGATCGCCGGTGATCGATTCTGCGCAGACCTGACTCATCTCCAATGAACCTATTGTCACGCTCCTGGTGGGCGGAGCTTCAGGCCTGACTTCTACAGAAGAGTTGTGACCTCACTCTGCTCTCTGATTGGTCAGCTGGAGTCACATTCTCCACTTAAACTTTCATTCACATCAGATCAATAATATAAACATAATAGTTTTCAATCAGGATCTTCAGCATTTGGATCAATAGCTCCTGAACAATAAGAAGGACTGAATTTAGAAGGTGACATCTGTTATTTCAGTGTGTCAGAGACAGACTGCTACTACTACTACTGCTACTGCTAGTACTACTGCTAGTACTACTGCTACTGCTGCTACTACTACTACTGCTACTGCTAGTACTACTGCTACTGCTGCTACTACTACTACTGCTAGTACTACTACTGCTACTACTGCTACTGCTAGTACTACTGCTACTACTACTACTGCTACTACTACTGCTACTGCTAGTACTACTACTGCTACTACTGCTACTGCTAGTACTACTACTGCTAGTACTACTGCTAGTACTACTGCTACTGCTGCTACTACTACTGCTACTGCTGCTACTGCTACTGCTACTGCTAGTACTACTGCTACTACTACTACTGCTGCTGCTGCTGCTGCTACTACTGCTAGTACTACTGCTAGTACTACTGCTACTGCTGCTACTACTTCTGCTACTACTGCTGCTGCTACTACTGCTAGTACTACTGCTACTACTACTGCTAGTACTAGTACTGCTACTACTGCTGCTACCACTGCTAGTACTACTTCTAGTACTTCCACTACTATATATACTGCAAGAGAGATGTGTCAGAAAAAAATCCTAATATGAATAATAAGCAAAAGAAGCCAGCTAACGTCTTTATTGATTGTTTTTATGTCTTAGTTCTGTGTTTTTGCTTCCAGCTGGACTGCAGTACCCATAATGCTTTGCAGTGTGCAGGCTGGTGCTGGTGGTCAGGGTGGAGTCAGACACTGTGAGCTTCAGATAAAAACTTTATCAGCTTCAGTAGTACAGCGAACAGGATGGATGCAGTTCTCTTCTCTCGGGCCCCGCCCCCTTTCTTAGAATAATGTCCAGGCTGACCAATCAGAGTGCTCGCTGTGGTTTCCTGTGTGTGTGTGTGTGTGGTTCATTATTAATTCTGCAGAAGTCTATCTGTGTCGTTTCCCTGCAACTGACACATTTACTCTTTACTCTCCTCCTCTCCTTGTCTCCTCTCCTCTCTCGTCTCCTCTCTTGTCTCCTCTGTCCTGTCTGTATCAGTGGAATATAAAGTGTGTGTGGGATGTATTTGATGATGTTGATCTGCAGGGATTTTCCCTCTGAGTGTTTCTGACTCAAACACCTGCTGCTGAATCGCCTCTGTTTGCAGTTAAACCAACGTTAAACCAACGTTAAACCAACCCTGATACAGAAGGATATAAGGAGAGTTATAGAGTGATGTTGGACCCAGCCCATGAGTCTGGGGCTTATTAGACAGCAGCACACAGCACAGAGGTTAAACCCTCTGAGGACGGAGAAGTTTTCACACTGACACTTGTTTTATCTTCGTCACGATGAATCGCAGCACAAACAGCAGAAATACAGCGTTCATGTTCCAGAGTGCAGGAACATGCAGCCTGCTGACGCCGCCTTCTGCAGGTCCAACTTTCTGAAATGTCATAACATTCATTATTTGTGCCTTCAGTAAGATGCATTCAGTGGCAGCATCCGGACCTCATGTTCCCTCACATGACCCCATCAGCTCAGAGGGTCACAGAGTGCTGATCCTGAAGGTTTCACACTCAGTGTCTGGAGGGAAGAAGCTGCTGCAGTGCGTCTGCAAACCCTTTTACTATTTTATTCCTTTCTCAAATCATTTGATTAAAGCAGAATCAGTATTACTTTCAGTTTTTCTTATTAATACAGCGCGTCACATGACCTGTGAAACACTGTGAACTGCATGAACCTGGAGGACACACACACACACTGATGGGTGATGTGTTGGGAGATTCCTCGGTGTGTTTCTGATACACACCTGCTGCTGCTGCTGCTCAGCCATGTGTGTTAGTTTTGTTTTGAGTGAGACCCTGTGTGTGTGTGTGTGTGTGTGTGTGTGTGTGTGTGTTTGTGTTTGTGTGTGTGTGTGTGTGGTCCATCAGTCATCACTCTGCAGCTTCACCTCCTTCAACAACATCAAAACTAACTGACTTTACACACACACACACGTCGCTGGTGAGAAGAAGGAAGTTGTCGGGGAGATTCTGAGAATCGCCGTGGTGACGGAGACCATGTGACTTGCTGGAAATCAAACCAAAGTGATGCTCATTTGCAAACCGCTGCCTCCTACAGGGAGGAAGTGTGTGTGTGAGACACATTTTCTGTGTGTACCTGACAGTGTGTGTGTTTTATGTAGAACAGCCGACCAATCAGAGGTGTGATTGGAGATCAGATTCACGTGGATTTAGATTGTTGTTGATTTGAGGATTCAGAGGTGATTTGTGATTGAGTGAAAAGAAGAAGAGAGAAGGATGTTTAAAGCAGCAGTTCAACATGTAGTGAACTCTTCTTCTCCTCTTCCTCTCTGAGAGTCACATGTTCAGATCATGTCTGTATGCTAAATATGAAGCTACAGCCAGCAGCTCTTAGCTTAGCTTAGCATAAAGACTAGAAACAGGGGAAACAGCTGGTTTGTTTCGTCCGAACAGAAACTTGAGTTTAAAATGACACTTTGCTGTTTTACAGGAAGTCATGAGCCGGACTGTTTGTTGACGCGCAGCAGTAACTTTCTGGTTTCCAAATTTTTTAAACCACGGCACAGCCTTAAGGTTATTTATGTCATGGCGCCGCTCTCTGCTGGCTAAAGACGGTGTTTGTCTCCAGATGGCACCATTGCTGCAGCTGACGGCTGTTCCTGCAGGTGAGGCTCTCAGGTGTGTCACAGCAGCCCCCCCCTTCAGTAGTTTTCACCTCACAGGCTCATTTTCCTTCTTCTGTTCCTGTCAGACCGTGTTGAGGGCTGAAGTGTATTTGTACTGACTGCTCTGACAGTCGGTGTTTGTGACTGCTTTTTATATATATTTATATATTTGAAGTGTCAGTCGAACAGAACAAGACATTTGAAGACGTCACCTTGCTGTTGCTGGCTGTTTGCTTGGTGGAGCAGTCAGGTGATCAAACACCTGTCTGTGTGCGTTTAGGTCCTAATTGTGGAAGTGGGAATTATGCTCAAACTGGTTCACACAATTTCACAATGCCTGAGGATTATTAACCATACACACGTGTTCACACCGCTTCATAAATCAGCAGCATCTAACCCAAACTGTGTCTGTCTCTCAGCTGATCAGGTGTATGGAGATCAGGACATGCATGAAGTGGTCAGGAAACACTGTATGGACTACCTGGTGAGTCTCTCTGACTTCACTCACCTGTGATTGTTTAAACGTGTTCCTCCCTGAGAGCTCGGCGTGAGTTCACTGTCTGTGTTTTTCCTTCCAGATGAAGAACGCCGACTATTTCTCCAACTACGTGACAGAGGACTTCACCACATACATCAACAGGAAGAGGAAAAACAATTGCCACGGCAACCACATTGAGATGCAGGCCATGGCTGAGATGTACAACAGGCCGGTGGAGGTGTACCAATACAGCACAGGTGAGTCAGGTAACAACCTCCAGATCTGCCGTCATCAGCCAATCACATCCCACCAACCTGACCCCACTCCCTCCTCCTCCTCCTGCCACAGAGCCAATCAACACGTTCCACGGCATCCACCAGAACAACGACGAGCCAATCAGAGTGAGCTACCACCGCAACATCCACTACAACTCTGTGGTGAACCCAAACAAGGCCACGATTGGGGTCGGACTGGGACTGCCCGCCTTCAAACCCGGGGTACCAAAACCAGACACGCTTAAAACTAAAAACCCAGGGCTCACAAACTGTGAGGTGGAGAGACGTGAGGCAAAGGTACTGAGTGAGGTCACAGGGACAGGTACATGCAGGTGATCAGGTTGTAGCCCCCTTTACCAGCCTTTACATCCCCCAAAGCATTATGGGAGCTGTAGTTCCACAAATGGGAGCAACGTCTTTGAAAACCCTGTTTAACACTTGGTAGCCAGGAACAGTGTGTGTGTGTGTGTGTGTAAAGTCAATACTTAGTGGACTGGTATGTGTGTAAACTGATGCTGGATTTCCTCCGCCCCTCAGTACGCTGATCAGTCTCTGATGAAGTCGGCCATCAAGACATCGGAGGAGTCGTGGATCGAGCAGCAGATGTTGGAGGACAAGAAGAGAGCGACGGACTGGGAGGCCACCAACGAGGCCATCGAGGAGCAGGTGGCCCGAGAGTCCTACCTGCAGTGGCTGCAGGACCAGGAGAAACAGGCCAGACAGGTAAGAGGGGGGGGCGCGTCATTTACAGAGCATCAGGCTGAGTCCTTCCCCCTGTGACCCATAAACTGAGGCATAAAATACCTGGAGTGCTCTTTAACTTAAATGACCAAAGCTTTTTGAACTGAGTAATATTCTGAACAGGAACGATGTTTCAGCCTCGTTGTAGTGAATATCAAGTTATCAATATATATCTGTGTCACTTTATATCGGAGGAAACCAACAAGTAGCCGAAATGATCTCAAACCATCCAAAACCATTTTTACCTGCCAACAATTCAAAGTCTGGCAACAGTCACCGCTAACATCAGTTAGCCAGTTAGCTGTTCAGCTGCAACACGTTAAACAGCTAACGTCAACAACAGCACGCTGTCTGACATGTAGCCACGGTTACCATGTTGTTGACCTGTCTGTTTGTTTAACGTGAGCATCTTTCCACCTTCAGCCCCGTAAGGCCAGCGCCACCTGCAGCTCAGCGACGGCAGCGGCTTCCAGTGGACTGGACGACTGGAGTGCCCGGTCGCCGCGGCAACGTGACTCCGACCCCTCCCACTCCGACCTCACGAGCGCCCAACAGTCGACCAACAACAAGCCCCCCTCCCCCGCCGGAGCCGCCCTCATCCTGAGCAAACCCCCCTCCCCCTGCGCACCAGGTAACACACACACACATTTTTACTTCTGTACTTGAAGTACATTACTTGACATTATAATTTATTTAGCCCTGAAGCCAAAGCTTTACCATCACAGCTAAATCCCTGACCCCAACCTGAGTCAAGACCTGGGTCAAGACCCCCCCCCACCACCCACCCACACCCCCACCCACACACACACACAATCAATGTCAGCCAATCAGAAAACACCATGAGCTGACTCAGGTGTGTATAACTTCTAACCTGTCTGATTTAACTTCCTGTTGTCTCTGTGTGTGTGTATGTGTGTGTGTGTGTGTGTGTGTAGGTCCCAGTAATCAGAGTCGTCATCATTTGGAGTACAGAGCCATCATGCAGGAGATGTCGCCTACAGCGTTTGGTGAGACGTTACCACAACTACTACTACTACAGATAATACTACAGTTACTGCGACTAATAGTACTGTTACTACTGCTGCTAATGCGACTATTAATGCTGATGCTACTGCCGTGTTTACTGCCACAGTTACTGCAGTACTGTACTGTCAGCACTCCCTCAGCTGTCAGTCAGTTTCTGTTGTTTACTGTCAAACTTCAACAGGAAGCAGCCGAGCGGAGCAGGGCGTGGCATGTGTGTGTGTGTGTGTGTGTGCCTGCGTGTGTGTATGTGTGTGTGGGAGGTTATCTGAGGTGAAGCGTAGGCCAGTGTCACCCTGAGAAAACACACACACAGAGTTTCAGTGTGGAGTTTTATCAGATGTTTACAGCGACTGTGAACACTGAAGTGTTTTTTAATCAGAGGACAGACAGAAACATCTCTCAGCAGGACGTTTCTGTCTGTTTCATCACTTCACTGCTCATTAAATGGTATTTTCTTGAGATATAATCGCTAATTGTTGTTGTTGTTGAGTCCAAATGAAACCAGTTCCTTTTGAAATAATGACTGAGAGGATTTAGCTAAAGTCAGTGTAGTCAGAGGGTGAAGGTGTCATTATGCTGTGAGCGTCGAGTGTTCAGAGGTGTGTGTGACAGTGTTGAGGAAGGTGTCAACATGTGAAGTCACCTGTGAGATTTTTAGTGCTGTTATTTCTGGATGAATAATTTCGTCTATAAAAATATCCATCGGAGTTTCCCCGAGCTGATGACTTCACGCCCAGAAATATTCACTTTACTGAGAGAGGCAGAAAATAGACTCATTTGAGGAAACTGGTACTTTTTTGCTTAAAAAGCGACTTAAGGGATGAATCAATTATCAAAATACATGCCAATTAATTTTCTGTTGATCAACTAATCAATTAATTTGCCTAACCTAAAGTTTTTTGATATATTTGTAGTGTATCAATGAGCTTCTCTGAACACTTAGGCATCAACTATTTAGAATATGTGTGATGCTGGTAGTTTAGCGTGTTAGCATGCTAACATTAGCTAATTAGCAGTAAACACAGTCCAAATGAGGGTGATGGGAATGTTAGTTCTGCAGGTACAAACCAGAAGCTTAACTTGTTCTGACCTGGTCTGTGACCCGGTCTCTAACCCGGTCTGTGACCCGCTCTCTAACCCAGTCTCTAACCCGGTCTGTGTGTTTCAGGTCTGACAGACTGGGAGGACGATGAGATCCTGGCGTCGGTGCTGGCCGTCTCTCAGCAGGAGTACCTGGACAGCATGAAACACCAGAGCGCCGCCATGCATCGAGAGAGAGAGCCGTCACCCGACAGCAGCTGATAGCCGCCCGACACACACACACACACACAACGATGACCTTTGACCTCCCCTCGCCGCCCCGCCCTCTACCATCCTGCCCCCCCCCCCCGACCCACAGAAGGAGATCGACCAGAAATAAAACATCAAACAAAGAAATGCACACTTGTTTTTTTCTCCAGACGTTTCAACTCATCCGCTCATCCCTCTCTCCATCCTGTCGTCGTCTCCTCCTTCCTTCCCTGTTTCCTTCTCTCTCTGTCTCATTTCCTTTAACGCCCTCCTTCCAGTCAATAGTGACCCAGCATTACCCCCCACCCCCACCCCACCCTGGTTACCGCTCAGATGGAGCTCGGTCTTGATGCTGTTTTGGGATCAGTTGTGATTTAAATTTCCTGCCATTGAAACATCATGTTGGGCAGCTTTCAACAGGCATCACTGATGAACTTCATCAGTTTAAATTTTAATATTTTTGTTTACATGTCAACGGCCAAAATCCATGAGGAATGCTAATCAGAATTGAAAGAGACTACCAGTCTGCATCAGTGTCCTGTAGGCTATGTTAGCATGCTCTTTAGCGAGCAAGCTATCACCTGAAGTCTTACTATGTTTTAAAGCTACTTCCTTCTAACACTGCTAACAAGCTGCATTACAGTTAGCTTAGCAGTCAATAGCAAAATCGTTTCCCCCTCATTCTTCCTCCTCTCGTAACTCCCGCTGGCAGCCATTTTGTGTGAGGAATGCTAGTCCCGTGCTAATCAGAACTCAAAAGACGACCATGCTAATGGTACTGTATATCAGTATCCTGTAGGCTAAGATAGCATGCTATTTAGAGAGCAAGCTATCACCTGAAGCCTTATTCTGTTTTTAAGCTAGCTCCTGCGATTTCCAGGTTCCTGACACCGCTAACAAGCTGCAGCTACAGTTAGCTTAGCGGCCAAATGCCAAATCATGTCCCCCGTCATTCTCACAGCTCCCGCTGGCAGCCATTTTGTGTCGACCAACACACACTTACTTTCCATCATTATCTGAGAAATAAAATGCCTCTTCAACAGCCAGCAAAGACTCCACGGTCTGTAACTCCTTCTCTCTCTTTCTCCTTTTTGCCTTCATCCTCCTCCTCCTCCTCTCCACCAATCACCTCCATCATCATCATCATCGGACTTATTTAGCTGCATGTTTAATTGACCACGACCAATATCATCATAGAGAAAAAAACGACAAATAAAAAAGGAGAGAAAAAAATTGAGAATTGTCATACTTATCCTCTTAATGATTGATTATTGTTATTATTAATATTATAAGTTTGTTTTATTTTCTTGTTTGGGATGAAAAGATCTTTTTTTTCTTGGAATAAAAAGAGGAAAATGTTTCTGAAAAAAAAAAAAAACAGACGTTTGGGAGATTTATTTCTTCTCTGCACATGAACACAACATCTTTTAATCTCTCACCTTTTCTTTCAGTGCTTCCTCACTTTTCTTCTCTTTCGTTTTCTTGTCTGTTCTTCCTCATTTATATCCTCTCTGACTTTTTCTCACCCTTCCTTACCTCTACATCCTTCATTCATTCACAAAATCTTCGACCTTATTTTCGTCTCTCTTTTCTTCCTGTTTCTTCTCTTTTCCTTTTTTAAACAAACTTTCTATATGAATACAGAACCAGTACAGAGGTATGTTACAATCTATTCATAACTTTGTCATCAGATGTCCATATTGTAATTTTACTATGTTGCTTTATTCTGTACACATCTGCTTCCTGTCTGTCCGTCCTGGCAGAGGTTCCCTCCTTCTGCTCTTCCTGAGCTTTCTAACATTTTTTCCCCTTTAAAAGTTTTTCTTTGGGAGGTTTTCCTCGTCTGAACCGAGGGTCTAAGGGTTTTGTGTACTGTACAGACTGTACTGACAGAGCAAGTGTGAAACAGCATAACATGTAAAGTTAAGTACAAAAAATACATTGTAGTCGTAGGAAGAAGCAGAGCAACAATCGGCTCCACAGTTCTTGTTTTAATATGTTTATTGGATAATAATAATATTGAGTACAGAGCAGACAGATTTAATGCTTTGTGATGACACTGTCAGTGTCCTAAACCCTCGAGGACTCCAGGACGTCCAGATTAAACAAAAACACCAAATGTCTCGACAGCGTTTCTGTTCGCACTGTAAGCAAAAAACATAGATAAAGTTTAAATTTCACAAACCAAAGCAGGAAAAAAAAGTTCAGGTTAATTCAGGTCTGTATTGTATCAAGCAGCATAAATATTTATATACGTGAAGAGAAAATGTGGCCAAAACTTCTGCGGTAGAGTTTGTCCTCAACATGGAAAAATATGACATTCTGTGGGAAGTTCCTCATATTTGTGTTGCTGTAACATGTTAACATGTTCATTTCCCCTACAGACACAAGGCTTATTGATCCACATGTTACTGCAACACAACATGTAAAGATCTATATGTAGATCAATTTCAAAAGCTGGAACGTTTTGAGTAACCTTTATGAATCAATATGTTGATAGAATTTATCTGGTATCACAATGTTACAAAAGTAATATTAGTATGTAAAAAAAGATCATTTTATCCACTTCATTGTCTACTTGTTCATTGTGACGGTCAGTGGTTTTATTCTGACTTCTTGTAAATTCTAATAATGACACATTTACTTTGACACGAAGAGGAAACCGATCTCACACTAATTCACCACAATGACCGTCTGAACTGTCGCCTTGCTGCCTTCATACCTTCATACCAGGAAACCTCGGTCAGCTCAACCTGACAGGAAGTAGACAGAAGCCTGTGTGCGCGTGCGTGAGAGAGGATGAGAAAGCGCGCGGCATGTAGAGGAACCGTTGCTGTGTTTCGATACAGCTCGCGCTCTGTGTGTGTGTGTGTGTGTGTGTGTGTGGGTCCTCTTCCCGTCATCAGCTCGAGCTGCTCTGAATTCTACGAATTCCTCACGCGGGATTTGAATATTCATGACTTTAACCGCAGCTTGAATCTGGTTGGCGGGCGGGTTCAAAACATTGAGCACACGTCTCCGCGCTGATTGGACAGTGAGGGCGGGGTGGGCGTGGTCGGACAGAGGGGTATAAATACAGAACAAAACAGTAACGTAGGGCTGTGAGGGTGGTCAGCGAGAACTGTGGAGATATTATCAACCGCTTTAAGTTGTTTAACCTTTTAAAGTGTTTTAATAGGAGAAACTAACTTTTATAGTAATTTTCTTCTTACTGAAATTGGATTTAAAAAGCGTTACAGCGGGGAGGAGACGGAGGGAAACGGCAGCACCGGTCGGTTTAAGACGGAAAAAGGTTTAAAAACGACTTAACGTTAACTTACAGAGAAATTCAACCAACAGCAGGATGGATTTTATCAGGTTCAACTAACTGAAAACTTCCAGAAAATGTTGCAGAAAAGAGCTGTGGAGTTTCCCCTGGAGGAGGAAGTCAGAGGAAAAAACGGTAAGAACAACAGAGAAGTCAAATATGTTTCAAATAAAGCAGGTTAACTTGATCAGAGTTCAGTTTTCACCCAGCAGGTTGACTAACTATCTCTATTAACTGTCTAATGAAACTTCACTAGCAGACGCTCCTTTAGCTAGGCTAAAACCAGATTACGTTCAAAAACAACGATTTAAACGTCTGGATTAGCGCTCCAACGACATAACCGTCGTTTCAGTTAGGGCTAATATAGAACCGTTTCCATGGTTACTGAAATTTAGTTTTAAGAACGGCTAAACGTCTCACATTAAAAAACCGTTAAAGGAGACTTTTCAAACACTTTCTCACCAAATATGAAATATGTTCTAACGCGCAGACTTCCGCCGAAACTAACGATGGTTTTAATTATCGCGGTTAAAAAAAGGCTTTTTAATGTGCGACAAGTAGAATTCTGTGTTTGCTTCACCACCATTTTATTTCTCGTTTTGTTAAACAGCAGTTAGCCTACCACAACAGACAGACAGACAGACAGACCACCAGTTACATGTGGAAATATGGCATATACTATTTTTCTTAAACATTTCCTTCTCTTCACTTCAGTATTGTTGAATTGTTAATCACATAAGTGCAGATGGATAACAGATGCTAAATATACAATCCAAACAACAATTATTTCCATTATTCATTTATCTATTGGCTGCTTTTTGATCGTTATTTTAGTCTATAAAAGTCAGCATTAGTGAGTCAGTAGTGAAATATGTCTGTCACAGTTTGGTGAGTTCTTGTCCAACAGTCCAAAGAGATTCAGTACAAAACAGTAGTGCTTCCTCCAGCCTTTTCCTGGAGCTTTTAGCCACATCTCACTGTCTTCATCAGCAGATGGAGTTTGTCTTGGAGTTGGCCGAGTTGTCAACGTACACTTTTTTCACAGAAGCAGATTAAATCAGAGTCAGGAGGGAAACCTAAAGAGAAATCCTCACAGGGGTCAGAGGTCAGGAGGTATCTGGATCACCTGACGTGTTTTGAGGCAGACCTGCTGGTTTTTCTCCAATATAGTTCTGTGAAGTTCTGATGTGGTGTGTTCTGTCTCTCAGTGAAGGAACCGTTCTGCAGCCAGTATCACTGTGGTTCTCTGCTCGGCAGCGGGGGTTTCGGTTCAGTGTTTTCAGGCCAGAGGCTCTCTGATGGACTGCAGGTCAGAATACACACCTTCAATCCAACCTGTCTCTGTTCTTTACATTTATATTCTGTACTTCTGTTTGTTTGCTTTGGTTTCTTGTTTTAACTGTTCACTCGACTTTAATCTTCTTTAACGAGGTTCACTGAGGAGGAAGTGATATTACTGTAATACACTGACCTCTTCTACACTGCTGCTGCTGCAAAGGTAAACTCATTTTTGTGTCCTTTTTGTCCTTCCAGGTCGCCATTAAACAGATTTCCAGTGACAGAGTTCAGCAGTGGGCCAGACTGGTGAGTGACACAACAGCTCTTTTCATTACTGCTGAATTATTTAGTCTATGAAAGGTCCAAAAGAGATTCAGTTTACTGAGAGAAAAGAGAGAAAATCTGTCAGACTGGAGAAACAGTCAAAGTTTTAGCTTTAAAATAACTATTAATCAGTGATCAATCAGGACTGTCATTCTACTGATTCAGTGGTCAGTTTCAGCTCTATGGTCACAGTTTGTCATCCTGTCAACTGTTCAGACTAAACAGAGTCGGGTCAGCTCTGCCCTCTGCTGGACTGACAGGTGAATTACAGGCGTGGGTGGGGGCCGGCCCCTGGTTCCCACAGAAACCTGTGATGTCACGGTTCAGTAAATGACGCTGTAGGATTTCCCCTCAGTCAGAAACTCATTTCTTATTCATCACAGCTTTAACTGGGGACCCCCCCACACACCACCACCACCACCACCACACAAAAACACCTGGAACACCTTCAGACGGAGATTCAGGGCACAAAACACCCAGGGGAACCACACTGGAAAAAAACATGAGTCATAACAGAAAACAGCCTGTTTTTATTTAATATGAGTGAAGTATTAAATAATACGAGGTGTGTTTATCCCACAGACACTCTTACTGTTAGGACTGATGGTAGTTAAGTAGCTGTAATGTTATTATACTGAGTTATTTGAAGGTCTTTAAATCAAATTTAAATTGAGTCAGTCAGTCGATGGGCAGAAAATTAATCAGCAGTTATTTTGGTAAAAGATTAAAGTTTCAGTCATTCTGAAGTAAAACCATCCAACATGTTCAGCTTTTTGTCTCGCGTGTCAGTAAAGTGAACGTTTGGATCGTCTTCCTGACGCTGAACAGAATCAGGACGTTTGAAAGTTTGTTCTCATGTTTATGATCCGTCTCCCCCCCCCCTAGCCCGGTGAGCTCAGCCCTGTTCCCATGGAGATCGCTCTGCTGCAGCGGCTGTCGGAGGTCGGGGGTCACGGGGGGGTCGTCCGCATGCTGGACTGGTTCGAGGTGGAGGGGCGGGGCTTCCTGCTGGTGCTGGATCGACCGCCGCAGTGTCAGGATCTGTTTGACTTCATCACGGAGAGAGGAGCGCTTCCCGAACGCCTCGCTCTCAGGTTCTGCCCTCTGAATACTGACTGCTTCTGTGCGTTTGGACTTTGTTCTCTTCGGTTCTGTGGTGTTAAAGTTCTCCCTACCTCTTGTTCCCGTCAGGTTCTTCCGTCAGATCGTGGAGGCGCTGTGCTTCGTTCACGCTCACGGCATCGTGCACCGAGACATCAAAGACGAGAACATCGTGGTCGACACGAGGACGCTTGATGTCAAGATCGTAGACTTTGGATCAGGAGCTCCTCTCAAAGAGACGCCGTACAGCGAGTTCGAAGGTACAGACACACCTGTTCTGAGTGTTCTGTGCAGCAGTATGTTTGTATCTAAAAAGCTCTTTGGATAGGAGAAAGTAGAACAAGCATTTTCTGACAAATTTACAGAACCGGACTTTAACAGGCTTGATAACACTCTCCTCCTCTCCTCTCCTCTCCTCTCTCCTCCTCTCCTCTCCTTGTCTCCTCTCCTCATCTCCTTAGGGACCCGGGTCTACAGTCCTCCTGAGTGGATCCAGTCTCAGTCCTATGAGGGCGTCTCTCTCACCGTCTGGTCTCTGGGCGTGTTGCTCTTCGACATGGTCTGCGGTGACATCCCGTTTGAGCGTGACCAGGAGATTGTCGAGGCCACGCCCGGTTTCACCAGACGGGTCTCTGAAGGTGAGTAGAGGCTCCGCCCACAACTCTGCCCTCATGAAATCTGATTGGCTTAAATGAGAACTGTGTCATCACCCTGTTCTGTCTGCTCCCCTTTTTCTTCCCAGAATGCCAGTCTCTGATTCGCTGGTGCCTGTCGTACCGTCCCGAGGAGCGTCCTGGTCTGGAGGAGATCCTTTCTCACCCCTGGATGGAGGGAGGAGAAGAGGAGGAGGAGGAGGAGGAAGGAGGAGACCTGCAGGAGGACCACAGCTCTCTGCCCAGCCAGTCCCTGTAACATACAGGCCCCTGGACTGAAACAATAAACCTAACCCTGAACCTGGTCTCTGGTCTCTGAACCTCCTCTGAGACTCTGGACTCTGGACTGTTGATGCCTCATACTCAGACTGTGCAGGACTCGACTCGGCCTGCAGGGCGGCGACAGAAACTAAAAGCTCAGTGGATTTAAAGGAGCAGCGGTGTTGAACAGTGTTCACGGTGCTCGTCAGAAAGCTAACGGGGCTGAAACATGAAGGCGATGGTCCCCGTCCTCTCAGAGAAAACTATTTATTTTAGGTTCCTCACGCTGCACTCAGCTGTTCTCTTGTTATTTATCTCTTTGGTGGAGGCAGCAGGTTTGGCGGCCATGTCTGATTTGGGCAGAAGGACTTCCTGTTTGGTTATTTATTTGTATTTATTTGGTTTAGAGGATATGGACCGTGGACCGTCTTCATTTAGCTACGGCTTCATCAGAACTCTGGTTCTGGTTACAGTCAGTTATTTCATGGCTCCGTCGCTCTCCTCTTATTCTTTTACTGGAAATGTTCCCAGAGATTTTCCAGAGAGACGCTGGTCTGTAACTCTTGGTAGTATAAATATATTTATTATAGCTATGAGAAAAATGGAGAAAGTGTTCAGTGCTTGTAAATTAGAGACAGTTCATCACCTGTGGAGCTTCAGTTCCAGGTCAACATTCACTCACCAGGTGTTTGACATAAAGCCAGAGGACCGCGAGAACAAACCGAACATGTGGAGGTGCAACGTGTCATCAGGTCATTTGAACAAAAAGGACAGCTGCACCTGCAGTTAGATCACATGACACCAAACAGCTGCAGCTACCAGTTATTCAGCTCAGTGAAATGTCAGAAAATAGTGAAAAATCCAGTTTCACACAATTCAGCTCCGACTCCAACAGAACAACAGCATCTACATTCAGAGCACACAGGCTCCTAAAACGGCTCATAATGATAATAATACCAGTGTGTCAGTATCTGTTCATCTGGATATCTGCCTGAACTCTTCGTCCTTTTAGTTTATCACTTAAAAAAATGTGAGAAATCTGTTATTAGGAATGTTTGCAGTTTTTTTCCTCACCTGGATATTAATACTGCGTTATTACCTCAGAGAACTGCAATATTTCCTAAAGTCTCAGATACAATAAGCAGCTACTAATCAGCTGAGCACATTGACCGAATGACACAGACCTTTACAGCGACATAATAAAGTGTGAGTGTCCAGTAAAACTAGAACAGCAGAAGCTCCAGAGGTCAAAGGTGAGAGGTCAGATCTCAGGTCAGGTTTTACTCCCCGACTAAAACACGAAGAAGAGTCAAGTCAGAGTCTTCATTTAATGTTGGAACAAAGATTTTTCTTTTTGTTCTGGTGGTTTCAGGTGAAACCGGTGAACGTGGTCGTAGTGACCCACGTCCTGTTGGTGTTTGGACGTGATGTCACTGTAAATACTTGTGTATTATTGGCTGGTTCCTGATCAAAGTGGCTCGTTGGTCACTTGTTTCTGTTTATTTACATTAAATAAGAATTTATGGATCGAAAGGAAAAAAAACGATCCAACGTTGGAATAAAAACGTTTTTGTCACTTCATCTCGTTGTGTCCTGACTGTGTTTCTCTGTGGTTACCCACAATTCATAGTGTTAAGAACAAGAACAACAAAACAATCCTGAAGTGTAAAAAAAAAAAAAAAAAGACTTAAAATAGCTTCAATGAGCAAGAACATCGAAACAGGAGATGAAGCTATTTTCCATCTCAGTAGGCCTCATGTCACCTGTCTGTCACTGAGTTTGTGTTAGATTTGAAAAGGAGCAAAGTGTTTTTCATTTATAAGTGTTTGTGAGGACCTTTAAACATGGTTCAACCATTTTAAAACTGGTCTCAAAACTCAATATGAACATTAGAACAGTAAAAAAAAACAAAAATGTTCATGTAGCCAATAACAGTGGAAACACATCTCCCGATCTGAGCCAACTCCACTCACTAATGAAGACTGTGAGATGTGGTTGAAAGCTCTGGAAAAGGACAGTAATTGGGCCTAGCTGGAGTTAAAGGTTGGGTAGGCAGTTTTCTTTTGCCGTCATTATTAACCGTGCAGCATGTTGTAACTCAAGTGGTCTGAGAGCAGACCTCTACTTCAGCCCCCCCTCTTGGCTCTGTTTTCAGGCTTCAGAAAGTCTAGCCCGTGACAGGAGACTTTGGCCAATCACAGGTTATTTCAGAGAGACGGTGCGTTCCTATTGGCTGAGCTACAAGAGCAGATGTGTGTGCACGTCCCTTCAGACGGTGAAAACCTGATTCAGTGGTGGAAAATCCTGAAACCTGTGATAAATGTCCAGCACCTCCTTTGCCTGCAGCGGTGTACAGAACAAAACAACACGGAGCTTCAGCTCATTATGTTCGATGCCATGGCGCTCGTAACGACGAGTGGCAAAGAGGCCTGATGACAAACAGTGGGGATAACTGTTGACGGGGGACAGTGGTGTGTGTGTGGTGTACTAGCCTCTCTTCCTGCTGCTGGACGGTGTTGCAGCTGCCTCTGATTAGGCAAGCCAAAGGGATCAAATGTCGTCAGGTCAGCACACGTCCCTGGTACATAAAACGGCGTAAAATACGGCGTCCTGACGGTTTTCACGCCACTTTTTACATCGTTACATTTTAAAACGCTGCTTTTTACGCCGTAAAAACCATACAAAATGCCACTTTTTACGGCGCTCGATGCATTGCTTTGGTCTGGCTTTACTCTTCACTGATTAGTTACAAAAACTCTGGATTTACTGGGTATGTAAAACAGGAAGGGCTCATTACCATACAAGAAAACGGCGTAAATAACGCGCGTCTTGGACAGGTTTTAACGCGCGTAAAAAGCAGCGTTTCATGTACCTAACTAGAGCACAGTAAAAAGTGGCGTTTTGTATGGTTTTTACGGGCTTAAAAAGCGGCGTTTTAAAATGTAACATCGTAAAAAGCAGCGTGAAAACCGTCAGGACGCCGTTTGACGACATTTGATCCCTTTGGCTTGCCATACTCTAAATCCAGGAGGTCCGGGTCTGGGACTATGAGGACAGGGAGTCCACTGTACCAGCATGGAGCGAATTATAAAACTACATCTCCCTTTGATTTATAAACTACATCTCCCTTTGACTCCAGACTGTAGAGCTGCAGAAACTCTCTGAGTGTCCTTCATTAAACCAGCAGGTGGCGCTGAACATGAACATGAACGTGGACATGAGGCGTTCACCCAGCAGCCAATAGGATCCCTCCATGTTCAACCTGTAAGAGAACAAGGAAGCGACTGTTGTCAGCCGGATCAGAGAGGAGGAGGAGAGGAGGTCTCACTCTGACTGTTTATTCAGAGCTCCTCATCACAGACTGTCCTCACACTCATTCTCCTTCCTCGGTTTCTTTCTCTCATGTCAGAGTTATAATATAAACCAAAATAAACACAAGACAAGCTGTTTTAAACACACACAAACAGAAAACAGGCCCTGACTCAGTTTACAATTACAAATACAGTTTAACAATTAGTTAAAAACACGATTACTTTTAAAGGTTATTTTTCCTCCTTTGAATCTGTGGGGATTATTGTTAAAGTATTAAATGGTGTCAAATTAAATCTATAAAAATGTGGTTATTAAATGTTTTATAGTCTTGTTATCTTGTACTTCTCTTTTTTAAGATTTTTTTAATTACAGAAAATAATTTTAGAATGATTTCGATATTTGTGGATATATTTTGTGGGATTACTCTGACTGTTTTTTGTGATTGTTTCAGGTGCTGATGATGTGTTTTATCTTGATTATTTTAACATGTAACAAACAACAATACTGAACAGAGACATGAAGTAATGCCGGCAAAAGATTATGAGATAAAGTCACTAACAAACAAACAAAAGAAATGTTTATTATTTATTTATTTATTAATTTCACATTTTTTCAACTTTATTTAAAAAACAAGTAATTTCTAACAAAAGAAATCACAAAACAACATATAAATGGTTTAAACAGCTAATTGTGTGCGTGTACTGTGACTTCATGAATTATTCATACAAATAAAAGTTTTGAATTTGCATATCTATATATGTGGATGTGGTATTTTATGAGTATTAGTAACATCTAAAGTCATTGTGTTTCATAATTAAACGATTTTTAATAGTAAAGACATTACTATTATTATACAGTATATTATATTAACTTCTCTGAGTGTTACATGACGCGGAAGCAAGGACTTTCTCCCTCAGAGTGATACATCCTGTCAGACAGTTTGTCCTATCTCTGCAGCAGCAGTTCCTTCAGTTCCCGGACACCTCAGATCCTCCACGGTCTGTTTTCATCCCGATGATCCCGGTGCTTCCTCCGCAGGCTCCTCTATCATCCGCCCCGGTCTAATACCTGCCTGACAGACCCGCTGCCTCCCGCTTTAACCCGAATAACAAACCGGAGGTCGGTGCTCCGGTTTGTGTCTAAACTGCGAGCCGGAGCTAGCTGGGAGGCTAGCGGAGCCTTAGCCAAGCAGGCAGCGGGGTGAAGGCTCGGTCCGGACGGCGGGCAGAGGGAGCGCATCATGGCCGGAGGGAACCACAGCCAGGCGGCGGAGGAGAAGGCAGCGGGCCGAAGTCAGAGTGAAGGTAAGAGTGTCCGGGGAGGGAGAACCGAGACCCGGGAGATGAGTTAAATTCACACGGCCCGCGCGGCTCTAAACCCGGGTGGAGAGGGCTCGTGTGTTTAAATAAGAATTACAATTTATTTTCTGCAGATTAATTTAAAATAATAAACACAAAGTGTCTGTGTGTCTGTGTTAACTTACAGGGCGGTGAAGGCTAGCTAGCTAGCGGCTAACTAGCCAAACTTAGCTGACTTAATGAGGGTTATTATTTATATAAGTTAACTAGTATGCTAACTAATTAATATTGACAGTGTTACACATAATTACAGATGTTTAATAAGTAAAGCTAGTGACGTAATTTTAATTTAAACTAAGGAAAATTGAACTGTTAGCATGCTAGCTGAGCTAGAGGCTAACGTACAAGGCTAGGCTAATTTGCAGCAGCTAACTCCAGCGTTTACTAGGACCCGCCAGTGTTAGTTAGTGTTGTTCCTTTACTTTGTAGAGGCTGAAGCTCGGCAGCTAAACGCTAAAACCCTAACAAACAGCCGAGATAAAGGTGTGTAAACCAGGTGCATCAGTATCAGTGAGAAATGTGTAGTAGCAGCTGGTGACGTGGAGGTTTGTTCAGGTTGGGTTTGCGGTCAGAAACACACACACACACACACACACACACACACACACACACACACACACACCCTCTTGGTGTAAATGTGTCATCAGGTTTGTCCACATTCATGCCATCCTGTTGAAGCTGCAGGCTGCGCTCTGTAAAGTACACCACAGTCAGAGGAGGGAGAAGTATTCTGACCCTTGACTGAAGTAAAAGTACTAAACTAATACCACCCAGTGGAAATACTTCACTACAGGTAAAAGTCCTGCATTCAAGATGGATTGTGCTGAAATGTGGTTCATCGTTCATGTTCCCCTCAGGGTGAACTGTAATAACTCTGGTGATCCTCTGATCATCTAGCGCCATCATCAGGTCAACATGTTAATGTGTCCAACACAAATACCTGCAGAACTACAGACATTCCCATCAGCCTCAGCTGCACTCTGTTAAGTAGAAACCAGGTGAGAACATCAGAGATGGCAGGTGGACAGACAAGAACATCACATGTTTCCTTACCACTAAAAACCTTTTACCCACATGTGATGAAACGTTGGTTAAAGAGCATTTTGTCCAGAAAAAGCAGATGTTCTGGTTTCTAAACTTCAACAGTTTGTTTGTGGATGTTGAACCTGCTGCAGGGATTTAATCCCTGATCACCTTTAGGATTTAATCATCCTAAAGGTGTTGGATGGGGTTCAGGTCTTCCACAGCAAACAGGGAGAACCGGTTTTTCCTGGAGCTGCTCTGTGACGTTGAAACTGTCGTCTCAACGATCACCGTATGTTTAATCTCGTGTCTGCGTGTTTTCCTGCAGTGAACAAGAGGTTGAAGTACATCAGTCTGGCCGTGCTGGTGGTCCAGAATGCATCGCTCATCCTCAGCATCCGATACGTCCGCACGTTGCCGGGCGACCGCTTCTTCACGACATCGGCCGTCGTCATGGCGGAGGTCCTGAAGGTGCTGACGTGTCTGCTCATCATCCTGCTGCAGAAGAGATGTAAGGGAACCAGACACGCGGCTTGTTAATCACGTTTCTACGCTTACATTCATTTTTTTATTATGTTCAGTTATTTTATTTTTCAAGGACAAAACTTTAATGCATCTGTTTCTTAAAGGTTTATTTTAACACACTGGATATTACTAAAGAATTTAGAAACACAAGATGAACTCGGGACCCGACAGAGGACTGAGAAAGCATCCCTTTTCAAACAGCAGAGAATCTACTGTAACATCAACAGGTGTCTCTCTGTCTGTCTGTCTGTCTCTCTCTCTCTCTCTGTCTGTCTCTCTCTGTCTCTGTCTCTCTCTCTGTCTGTCTGTCTCTCTCTCTCTCTGTCTGTCTTTCTCTCTCTGTCTCTCTCTCTCTGTCTCTCTCTGTCTGTCTCTCTGTCTGCCTGTCTGTCTCTGCAGTCAGTGTGAAGGAGACGGTGTTGTTCCTGGTCGACTCCATCGTGTTTCAGTATAAAGACACTCTGAAACTTGCCGTCCCGTCGCTCATCTACACTCTGCAGAACAACCTGCAGTACGTCGCCATCTCCAACCTGCCGGCTGCCACCTTCCAGGTCAGATTCAGCTCGTGCTGCGGGACGGAGCTGTTCTTAAAACATCTGTTCATTTTAATATGTTAAATGTGTTTTCATTTTTTTGTTATTTTCTAAAAAGAAAAGCCTCGTGTGGACAGCTGTTGTACATTAGCATTTAGCTACAAACACTAAATCTGGTGCATCAGGTTCATGTGAAATAAAATAAACTTAAACTTAAATGACGCTACTGACTTGATGTATGATTGATAACTGGATGTGTTATTGGAGCGCAGCAGGATCAGCTGAGACACAGACTTCATTAATATTATTCTCAGAATATCATATGAAATATTACAACTTTATTTTTTTTTAAACAGACTTTATTCTTATATCTCAAGATTTTTTAAAACATTTTTTGGGGGTATTTTATGCCAACGAAGGTTGTTGACCGGACGTGACCCGGGTCGGCACCTGGAACACAGAGTCCACCAGGACGCCTCAGACAGCTTTGTTCCCTGCGTGTTGCTGCTGTTTAATATCAGACACTCACAGCACCTGTCAGTAGATGCATTGATCGTTGGTTTGGCTCCTCCCCCTCAGGTGACCTACCAGCTGAAGATCCTCACCACAGCTCTGTTCAGCGTGATGATGCTCAGGAAGTCTCTGTCCAGAGTTCAGTGGGTCTCTCTGCTGCTGCTGTTCGGGGGAGTCGCCATCGTCCAGGTACGTCCTCTCACCTGCAGCTCACCTGTCACCTGTGGAACGTTTGGCCCCTGACTTTAGTCTTTGGACAAAAAAGTCAATTAGTGTTAGTTGAAGCTGCAACAAACTATCATCTGTGTTATTGATTACCTGTCACTTCCTGTCGCCTGCAGCTCACCTGTCTACTGTTTGTTAACGCTCATCATGAAGAGTTATATCAAAGTGTGACTCACTGATTGATCATATTGATTGATCATATTGACTTGCTTGTGTTAGTTGTGATCAACAGATGATCCATATTTTAACTTCGTTGATTTTTGTTGATTTGGTGGTTAACTTCTGATCAGTCAGTGAACTGATTGATTGATTGATTGATTGATTATTATTATTGATTGACTCCCTCGTTGGCGGTTTCAGGTGCAGCAGGAGGGGAAGAAGGAGGCGTCAGTGTCAGACAGCTCCAGTCAGAACTACACGGTGGGTTTGGTTGCCGTGGTGATCAGCTGCCTGTCGTCGGGGTTCGCCGGCGTTTACTTCGAGAAGATCCTGAAGGGGAGCTCTGCGTCCGTCTGGGTGAGGAACGTGCAGCTGGGGATCTTCGGCACGGCGCTCGGCATGCTGGGACTGTGGTGGAACGACGGCGCTGCCATCGCAGAGCGCGGCTTCCTGTTCGGCTACACCGACATGGTGTGGTGCGTCATCTTCAACCAGGCGTTCGGCGGGCTGCTGGTGGCCGTGGTGGTGAAGTACGCCGACAACATCCTGAAGGGCTTCGCCACCTCCTTCTCCATCATCGTCTCCACGGTGATGTCCATCTACCTGTTCGGCTTCCACGTGGACCTGCTCTTCACGGCGGGGGCGGGGCTCGTCATCGGCGCCGTCTACATGTACAGCCTTCCCAAAGCGGCCGGCGGCTCTTCATCCCCAGGCTCCTCCTCGGCGTCTTCAGCGTCGCCGAGGACGGACGGAGGCGCAGAGGTGGAGGCGTTTCTGCCAAAGTCAGTGCTGGTGAAGTGACTCCTCTCTGTCTCTCTCTCTGTCTCTCTGTCTCTCTCTCTGTCTCTCTCTCTCTCTGTCTCTGTCTGTCTGTCTCTCTCTGTCTGTCTCTGTCTCTGTCTCTCTCTGTCTCTCTCTCTCTGTCTCTCTCTCTGTCTCTCTCTCTGTCTCTCTCTCTGTCTCTCTCTCTCTGTCTCTCTCTCTCTCTCTCTCTCTGTCTCTCTCTCTGTCTCTGTCTCTCTCTCTGTCTCTGTCTCTCTCTGTCTCTCTCTGTCTCTCTCTCTCTCGCTCTCTCTCTCCCTCTGTGCCGTCTCCTGGCGCTCACTTCCTGTCTGCTCTCGGCGGGGTCAGAGGTCACACTGAGCTTCATCTGCTGCTCGCTCGCTCACCTGTTCTTTGCAAAGGTCTCTCGCCCTCTGATACTCTCCTGAGTCGACCTCCTCTCAGTGTCCTTCTAACCTCCTCCCAAACCTCTCCTGACCTCCTGCTTACCTTCACCAGACCTCCTCCTGACATCCAGACCTCCTCCTGACATCCAGACCTCCTCCTGACATCCAGACCTCCTCCTGACTCCCCCTGACTTCCCCTGACCTCCAAACCTTGTTTTGACCTCTTGCAGACCTCCTCCTCCCCCATCTCCCCGTCTCCTTGCCTCGGAGAACTCCTGAAGACTCTGGAGACGCTTTATTTTCCTTGTCTTTTAAAACTCCTCCTTCTTTCCGGCTGTGTCTCTGCTCTCCATCACCGGCTCCTGAACTAAAAGACCTCCTCGCCTCCTTTTTCCTCCTCCTGTGAGGAGAAGGAGAACAGAGGAGTTGATGACCTCCTTGGAGCTGAAAACTAACATTTGGTTTGTGATGCAGACGAGAGCAGAGACTCGCTTTACTACCCCTCTGCTCCTCTGCTCTAACGCTGCTCCTTCCCCTCGAGGAGGAAGAGGAGGTGAGGAAGAGGAGCAGTACTCCTAATGTCTGGTTTTAACTCTGCTCTTCCTCCTGAACACTAACCTGTCCTCTCTCCTCCCCCTCAACCGCAGAGCTCAGGGAGGCGTCGCGTCTCCTCCCCCTGCCGTCCACAACATAGACTAACTGCTCAAAGCACAACAGCAGCAGGAGGAGGAGGAGGAGGAGGAGGAGGAGGAAGGAGCTGCAGCGTCTCAGAAACCCTGATCACCTGTCTGTCTGTCTGTCTGTCTGTCTGTCTCCTGTCTGTGGTCTCGCCCCCTCTGCCTTATGACTCTTTACTAACTGAATGAAAAGAGGAGAAGCCTTACCCTGAGTATAGATAATATATTGATTATTGCTGCAGGAGGAGAGTCTGCAGTTTGATTGATTGTTTTCACTGTGCAGCTTCCACATGTCCACCCCCCCTCATCAATAAGCTGAAATGTTTCCACCAGCCGACTTTCTGATCGCTGCGCAGTGAAAACATGTCGCAGGCTCTCAGTTTCCTGTCGAGACGTGAATCTGCAGACGGACTGTTTGTGTTCGGTGCCTTTTCTTCTCATCTGTACAGAAGCCATACGATTGTGTTAGCGGTTAGCGGTGTACCGTAAAACTCTGCAGGTTCATACAGAACCCTCTTTGCTCTGGTGTGAGGGACACAATCAGCTCCCGTCTCATCGCACGACGACGCTGAACTCGGATCAGTCTGAGAGTCAGCTGACGGTGTGACGGGAGCTGAGAGGGGAACGTGCTCGTTGATTGGAGCACCTTTTAAATTAATGAATCATAATAATTATAATGTTTGTTCTCACCAAACTGACCTGCTGCAGGCGTCTTGTTGAAGAAGACGTCCTGCGGAGGCGTCCTGAATGTTAATCGATCAGAGTGGAGGTCGGAGGGACGTCGTGTTCGTCGCTCAGCTGCTTCTCGTGTTTATGTTGCTGTTTCATGTTAGGAGGAAAGTTTTTGGTTTTGTCTCCAGATCGCTGCAGGAGAAGACGTTCAGCTGAAGTCTGTTTGTAATCCACCACGTTAATGCGAGGCAGGACGGCCCCCAGGGGCCCGAAGGCTGCAGGTCACCATGTAGCAGTTAGCTTGTGCTAATTTGATTTGTTAAAAACTTTTAAAGCTCATTATAAACTGAAACGATGGGGACCTCAACACCTCAAGGTCTGACATGTTTCCTGCAACTTTTTGGTATCAACTTGGAGCAGAGGAAATGTTTCTCACGTGGGTATAAGGACTGCAAGTAATGATTGTTTTCATTATCGATTGATCTCTTCATTCTTTTGTTGATGAATCATTAGTTTAAAGTTTCAATAGTGAAAGATATCTCAGTTTGAAGCCCAACGTGACGTCTTCAGATGTCTCGTATTGTCCGATAAAACTCAAAAATCCTCAGTTCACTGAGAAGAAAAGAGTTTCAGATTTATTCCCTGTTGATCTAATAATGGACGAGTGCTGCAGCTCTGGGCTCCATGTTGATGAAGCTCAGACTCCTGAGCTGTCTCAAATCACGTCCTCCCGTCAGTACACTTACATGCAGTACACTGTGTACACTGTGTACTGACTTGTGTAGTGTGTTAGTTTTGACAGGGTAGTGTCGTCTCAAATCGAATACTGCTGTTGTGCGCTTACCGGAAATGACGATCGCAACCTTTGACCGCGACTACTACTTCTTTTTAATGACGGATTGCAGCCGGGCGGAGCATTATCGCCAACATTTACCGTGACATTTGCCGCACGCCGAAATATCTGCCAGCTCGTTTGCTCACTTGACTTCAATTCAGTTTGATTAAAAATGAACGTGCTTTTACTTTTAGCCGTAACAATCGCAACCGCGGCCGCTATTTTCATACATTGCTGGTCCTCCCCTTCCGCTACGTAGCCAAGATGGCGACCGTTGAGGGTGGGAAGTGTGCAGCGTTCCACACTCAACTTTCTGACCGTTATGAGTACACCATCCAGGTACTTACAGTACACTGCATTTTGCCATAATGTCAGTGTGAACGCACTTATGCACTCAAAATACTAAGTTTGAGTACACAAGTACGCGGTTTGAGACACAGCATCAGTCTAGTTTGAAGTAGCTTTAAGTGCAGAAGCTAATTTCTGTATTTATAAAAACTGAAGTTTATTTGGACTCATACGGAGTTTCCTGGCGAGTGTGAAGTTATTTGGAATTGACACAATTAGAAGAAGAAAAAGACCAGACTTTTCCTTTAAGATCTCATTATTTTAGTTAATATTGTGCTCACATTGTGCACCCCCCTACAGGGGTTAATCCAGCCCTGATCAATAAGCAGGGATGACAAGGGGACATTAGTCTTTAGTGATCATGAAAACATTACTGTCTCAACACACAAGTTATAAAACTTTATCTTAACAAAACAAACTTCATCTCCAGATAAAAACTTTTCTTGTGAATAAAACAGAATTAATACTGACATCATCAATAATGAAAGTATCCAAATCATTTCTCTTGATTTTCACCACAAAAACAGTTTTATTGACTTTCACGGGGAAACAATTTCTTCATGAAAACGTGAAAAAGGTTCATGAATAATTATTGATTTCAGACTTTCTGTAGAAAACTGATCTGAAGACGGAGAAATGTTGGAGCTTCGTCGTTCTTCAGATCGATGTGGAGACAAAAAACTAAACTAAAACTTTTATTTAAAGAACTTTAAATGATCAAAAGTGGGTTTCTGAATTCAATCAAACTGTGAAAGGAGAACAAAAAGAAAACAAGTTATTTTACATTTTATTTTATGTTTTTGTAAAAAAAAAAAAAAAAATCATCCAGCTGACAGTTTCTGTCTCTTGGGATTCTCACAAACACTATATATTAATATATCGGTTGTTTTTATTTAATGTGGGGATGAAAGGCTGATCTGTTGGTGTGTTTTATTTTCGGGTGGTGGTGAACGAGGAGGAAGAGGAAACTCAGCAGGTCGCTCCAGTTTTCTGTTCAGTCAGAAATATTTATCGTGACCATCAAAGAGTTAAAAGTGTGCAGAGAAATCTGAATTTAATATCTTGTTTATTTGATCAGAAATGACGTTTAGTACGGAAGCTGAAAGCTGTCGTGGTGGGAGTGATTTCTTTTTTCTGATCCTGTAATCTCGGGTCAGTTAATTATCTTTCAGATAACAACCAGATAAATATCTCGAGTTAAGCACAAGTTAATTATTTCATTATCTCGGGACAACAACATCGTTTTCTCCATCTAAAGACATATAAAGAGAAAAAACAAGATACTTACTGTTATCTCAAATAAACGAACAATGTTAACTGAGAATACAGCATCTGTTCATGCTTCAAAGCTCCCTCTATCGCGAGATAACGGGATTAATATCTCGAGGAAACAAATAGTGTTATTCAAAGATAACCTCAACATGCTCACATGATTTAAAAATGTTTTCATCTCAAGATAATGGAATAATTATTTCAGGAAAATTATAACAGGGTAGTAATCTTGTTACCTTCAGAAAACTTTTTGTTATCTCGTTTCACTGGAAAACAAAAAGTGTCTCTCAGACTCAGGACGACAACGTCGATTTGATAATGGAAGAAATATCTTGAGACAATAAAAAGTTGTTTTCTTGAGATAACGAGATAATTATCCCATTATGTAAAGAATATTATTATCTTGAGATAACGAGACCACAGCATCTGTGCAGACTATCTCTTTATCTCGAGATATAGAGCATAAAAAAATCTTTGGGTTATATTGGGACAGTTATAAAAAATATCTCTTTATTTTGAGATATTGGGATAATTATCTGACAAAAGGTATATTGTAAAATTATCTTATCTCCAGAAAATAATGTTTAGTTTTTTCATGAAAACGAGATTCATGAAATTATCTCAAGAAGATCTCAAGTTAATCATCTCGGGATAACAACCGTGTTTTCACAAGGAAACAAAAGTTAAGTATCTCGTCTTGTCGGGATATCAGTTTATTTTAAATAACGGGATAAATATCTCGGGAAAACAAAAGTTTGTTATCTTGAGAAAATGAATATTGTTATCCGAACATAACGTGACGACAGCGTCTTTTATCATGATAAAATTATCTCTTATCTCAAGATAGCAGGATAATTATCTCTAGAAAATTACCTTTTATGAACATGACGTTTTGTTTCTGATGAAAACAACATATTTAACATGGTAAATTCAGATTAGAAGTTAATCATTGGGATAATTATCTTGTTTCCACAAGAAAACAAAAAGGATGTTTTTACGAGAGTCAAGTATCTCGTTATCCAGAGATATTGGGAGATTTTTTGGAATTACAGGATAAATATCTCTGGTTGTTTTCTGTAGATAACAAGATAATTATACTGAGAAAACTAATAGTTATTCGAATATAACAAGATATTCGGATAATTATCTCTATCTCATTATTGCGAGAAAATTACCTCTTTATTTTCCTGAGACATTAAGATAATTAACTCAAGATAACAGAATGTTTTACGGCCTCTCTGGGCTTCCGTAGAATAGAGTTTGTTAATCTGTAAAGTCAAAATGTGCACACTTAGTTACTGACGAATCTCTTAATTTCAAATGAGCAAGTTTCAGTTTACAAATAGTTAAATTTTCAGGAACAGTTTCAGTTTCTGTTGAATCCACTTTTATTTGTCATTGACACAAACCATCTGGAGCGCCACCTGCTGGCTGTTTAAAAGAATCCTGTAAAATTCACTGCGGCTGTTTTCAAACGAATCCTTCAGGGTTTCTGTCTCATTTATAAGACTTTCAGTCTCATAAGATCCAGCAGGATTTGTTTTTCCTCATTGGACCCTTCAGAGATCTTACAGGATCTTTTAAACTTCCTCTTCCTGCCTGGAAGTTTGTGTTTGTGTGAAATCAGTTTGCAGCGATCGGATCTGTTAGTTTGCACTTGATTGTTGACTTGTACCAATGCCTCTGAATCTGTAAATACTTCTTTTGGTAAAGTTTTATATAAACAAGGACATGGACTCAAAAACTCTGGCGTTTGTCTTAATTTGTAGGTAAATTATAGATTTATTATAGATTATTATAGATTCAGTTTATTCCAGTGTTTTATGGACTGATCCTTCGTCAGTTTCCATAGAACGACGCAGAATCAGAAACACTGTCAGGGAATAAAATCTGCAGATTTCAAGTTAAAAGCTGAAATATTTGAGAATAAAGTCGAAGTGTTCCGAGCAAAAAGTCATAATTTTAAGAGGAAGTTGTTTGATCACAAGATTTGAATCCTGTCGAAGTTAACAGGTAAGAAATCTCTGCTTATGTGGATCATCTGAAGTTACAGGTTTCCCCAACGACATTAAGACTTTATTTCAAAATATTTCAACTTCACTCTTAAAATTTAGAAAAGATTTAGTTTTTCCTAACAGGCTCCAACACCCCGTTGTACCGCAGGAAGTTCACATCCTGCTGTTTGTTCCAAATTTTGCAAGTTTGTGGAAATATTGCAGAACTCCCTCTGTTTTCTTCCTAAAATAAACTCAAAGCTTCAAATTCAGCCTCAACAGAACAACCTACTTACAAATATGCAGGGAAGCAGTTGTGGGTATTTCTTTCCCCTGAACTCGTCTTCTCAGGCAGAGCCGTGTTTGACCCCACTAATGAACCCTCAGCAAAACATTTCTAACCGTCAATCTGAACTCATCCAGCTCGAACTAACGCTCTGATTTATGGAGCCGCAGGGACGAAGATGAAACTGATCTCCAGCTTCTCGTGACGCTGGAGGAGACGGAACAACAGGGTTTCAGTGAAATTATTTGCAGTTTGCAACAAAAAGCGGACATTTTGACTTCTTGTAGCTTCGCTGAGGGAAAGCTCAGATTTGAAAAGGTGTGAAAAGAACTACAGACACGTCAACAAACTGCAGACGTGCCGCCGCTGGCAGCTACATCAACATAAATCACATTTTAACATTAATACGATCCATCCAGATAATTTAAAAGGAGCACAGCTCTGTTTTCACTTGCTAACCAACTGCTACAGATACGTAGCACAACTCATGCTACAACGTTAGCATGAGGCTAACCAGCGTGGAGTCGTGTGAACACATCTTCCCTGCCTGAATGCAGCTTTAACTTCCTGTGTCTGGTTGTGTAGTTTGACCTCAGCTTCACCTGCGTTTGATCAAATATCTGATCAGTTTGATAATCTAACGTACAGCAGCAGGACGAACATGAGACAAACACCTGCTGATTATTGATCAGTTCTCCTGCACAGCTCTGGGATCAGCTGCTCGTCTGACTTACACACAACAACGTAACAAGCTGATTATTCAAAATTCAAGTATCAATAAAATGTGTATTATATTATTTGAAAACGTCTTTAACACCCAGGCTTTAGTTCAGTCCTGGATCCTACATTTCCCATAATGCACCTGGATAGTGTCTTCCTCCACACCTCCAGTTCGTATCTCTATGTTACACATCATCTTTTCTACAAGCATCATTTCTCACCTCAAACATATGTTATATTTATATTTATTTATATTTATAGAATAATAAGAACATAGAAAACTGCAATTTGATTTGTAGAGTAACTAAAGCTGTCAGATACATGTTGTGCAGTAGAAGTAGAAAGTAGAAAATGGAAATACTCAACAGTACAAGTACCTTGAATTTGTCCATAAGTACAGTACTTGAGTAAATGTACTGAGTTAACTTCATTCTATTAAGTCTGAATGACCTCGTTACATTTTTAAGTAAAAAAACAAGTCTCTTCTTGATTTACCTCGTCAAAATCGAGACTTTATTTTCGTTCTTTTTATTTTTAACATTTGAATTCTTTAGTTTTTCTCTTTGCAAACTTTATAATAAGTTCTCTGTTTATAAGAACAAACTGAGGACAAACCAGGAAACATGTTTGTCATTATTGATCCTTTAACAGACCTGATGTGAGTCGAGTTCAGGCGGTCTAACCTTCTTCTTCTTCTTCTTCTTCTCTGCTTGTTTGTGTCCAGGTGTGCAGGTAAACAGAAAGGATCCTGAGAGACGGACTGATGGACGTTTGGACAAACTGCTGCCTCCGTCCTCCTGCTGAGGTCAAAAACTATTTCCTTTATTCTTTAATTCAACTGTTTCAGTCAGAACTACAGTGCTCCTACTGGTCCCACCACGGTACTGCAGTGTATTTATGGTACTGTAGTATTATTATGGTACTGTTGTAGTACTGTACTGTGTTAAAGGTACTTAAACACGAGCAGCCTTTACTGTTTATTTATTGAACACATTAACAATCTGATACTGCAGTTGTATTAAATCCAGATATTTAACCTGTTACCTCGGGACAATAAAGTTGTTTTCTTACAATATCAGTTAAAATATCTGCTTATCTCAGAAAATCTCAGTTTAATTATCCTGAGATATTTATCTTGATCCTGAAACAACCAGATAATTATCCAGTTATCCTCGAATAATTCATTTTGAGATAAATGGATATTTTTAAAAATCATGTCAGCACACAGACGATGTAAAATCTCCAGATAACAATATTCATTTTCTTGAGATAAAAGCACAATAATCTTTTTATTTAGAGGAAACTAAAGTTTTCTCAGTAAAATGAAGCTAATTATCCTGTTTTAATTATCCTGTTTTAAATTCTGAGATAAGATAATTATAAGATAATATCTCATGTGATTAAGTGTTTCGTTATCTTGAGAAAACTGCATTTTGTTGTTTTTTTTAAAAGATATTTTTACAGTTAAAACAAGATACTTTCATCCTGTTATCTCAAGACACGACGGGGTTAAAAAGAATTGGCAGCTCTCAGCTTCCATATAAACATATATTAACATTTAATTAATTATTCTGAGGAGACTTAAAGCTGGGGGAGGAAAACCTTCCTCCTCTCTCTGCTGCCTGTATCGCTCCGCTAAGCCCCTCCCACCAAACCCACAACTTGGACCGGCAGCAGAAGGAGCCGGTTCCCCAGTGAAACCGTATCCCTCGTAGGGCTCGCTCTCCACGGCGTGAGCCTCACCGAGACCGCGGTCCCTCCCGCCGCGACCTGTTTTCTCAAAGACGCCCCTCCAGCTCGTCGCGGCCGCAGAGCAGAGCGCCCCAGGCTTCAGAGGCAGCTGCAACGCCGTCCAGCAGCGGGAAGAGAGGCTAGTACACCACACACACACCACTGTCCCCCGTCAACAGTTATCCCCACTGTTTGTCATCAGGCCTCTTTGCCACTCGTCGTTACGAGCGCCATGGCATCGAACATAATGAGCTGAAGCTCCGTGTTGTTTTGTTCTGTACACCGCTGCAGGCAAAGGAGGTGCTGGACATTTATCACAAGTTTCAGGATTTTCCACCACTGAATCAGGTTTTCACCGTCTGAAGGGACGTGCACACACATCTGCTCTTGTAGCTCAGCCAATAGGAACGCACCGTCTCTCTGAAATAACCTGTGATTGGCTAAAGTCTCCTGTCACGGGCTAGACTTTCTGAAGCCTGAAAACAGAGCCAAGAGGGGGGGCTGAAGTAGAGGTCTGCTCTCAGACCACTTGAGTTACAACATGCTGCACGGTTAATAATGACGGCAAAAGAAAACTGCCTACCCAACCTTTAAAGGTTCTGATCAATACTGCTTTGTTTTGTTTTATAGTTTCATCAGACATGTTTGTTAAACCTTCAGCAGAAGTTGAACTTTCAAGATAATTGAATTTGAATTGAACTTCAATTTAAATATTTAAATAAAGATAAAAGATGTAAAAACCAACAATTTTCACCTGAAACTAATAAACAGTCTGATGTATGGAAGCCCAATTCTGCCAGAAAAAGAAAAAAAAAAGAAATAAAAATGATGAATTAAAAGTAAGAGATAGTAACATGTAAGTATCATAAGTATTTTAATTTTTATTATTATTTTTTTTTTAATTTATGGAGGAGGAGTGGAGGATCTGTCATTTCAAAATAAAAGGTTTTATTCATTTGTAACATTTAGGAACAAACTGTTTTTTTGTGAATGTTTCATAGGAAATCAAGATCATGAGATTTATTCATAATTTAAACTGAAAACTGACTTTAAATAATAAGGTAAAAATAACGAGATAGATTTTGAATATTAGAACTTTTTAATTCAGAATTAAGACATAAATCAATATTTCAAATCACTAAATCACATTTATGAGATTTACTATGTGAAAAGTATTTCATATATATTTTACATATTTAGCATAAGTATTTTTATTATTATTATTATTTATTTTTATCTTTATTGTATTTGTTTTATACGATATATATTTCAAAATAAAAGGCCATATTTATTATTCCAAAATGGATCTGTAACATTTAGAAATGAAACCATCCAAACTATCATGTGAATATTTCTGTTAAAGCTGAAAGTCTGTGACACTAAAGTGACCTTTGTTTTATTGTGAAAGTTTACAGCGTTTCCTCTTCAGTTGTTTTAAGTTTTTAATATGAAAATGTATTTTTCTTACTTTAGCTCCTGTCATAAGCAGTTCTCCATGTTGTAAATGTTTTCTTTCCACCTCCGCCTTAAAGCCTCCAGAACAGTTTCTGTCATCAAGCTTTAAAATAAAGTTTTATTTTTAAACTGGACATTTCCTGAGGCATTAAAGTGGAATCTGTCCTCAAACACATTTACAAAATATTTTCATACTAACTGATGTTTATTTTTTTTTTTGCCTTGTGGAGAAAAACAACAACTTCACTGTGAAATTAAACTGAATTGGTGATAAAAACAGAAAGTTTCTGTTCATTTCTGACTCCGACAGAACAACAGAAATGAAAGCTTCGTTCCGGAGGAGGTGGGGGGTGAAACCTTCTCAGGATGTAACAGACATTCAGCAGGACAAAGACTAAAGCCTCCTCAGGGGGGCGCCGGAGAGCTGAAGGGAGGCAAAGATACTGCAGGAGGAATCTGAGTCAAACATCTCTCTTCTTCTCAGAGTCGTGTTAGCATGCTAACATTAGCTAGTTAGCAGTGAACACAGAGTGCAGCTGAGGCTGATGGGAATGTTTGTAGTTCTGCAGGTATTTGTATGACACATTAACATGTTGACCTGATGGTGGCGCTAGATGAAGAGTCAGAGGATCACCAGAGTTACTACAGTTCATCCTGAGGGGAACATGAACGATGAACCACATTTCAGCACAATCCATCCCATAATAGTTGTTGAAACGTTTCAGACAGACAGACAGGCAGGCAGGCTGACAGACAGACAGACAGGCAGGCAGACAGGCAGGCAGACAGACAGACAGGCAGGCAGGCAGGCAGACAGGCAGGCAGACAGACAGACAGACAGGCAGGCAGGCAGGCAGACAGACAGGCAGGCAGACAGACAGGCCGACAGGCAGGCAGGCAG
>VMKM01003368.1:0-38562 GCA_008360985.2 Macquaria ambigua | reverse complement strand
GATAGCTCTGGTGCCATCTATTATATCATCAGCCATTTCTTTGGTCCATTCAGCATCATATATCATGCCCATAATGTTGGGCCTTTTGTTAATGGACATAAGGCAATTTGATTGATTCCTGTTATTTGCAGAGCTGATCAATACTGCACTAGCTGTCTATGAGAAACTCTTTACTTAAACTGATTGTGTGGTGACATTTTCATTGGATTTAGCACTGATATATATTCATATATTTCCTTCTTTTTTCTTCTTCTTCATCCTCTAATTCTTACTCTGCATTTCAGAGATATAATCTCTCACAGTCTAAAGGCTTTTCCACCCTGACAAGAGTGAATGCTTAAGGAAACACTGACTACTTGAAATTATTTCATTTAAATTAGCATGAAAATGGTCAAAACTGAAGCATGATATTTTGTTCTGAAAAGGACCCAACCACTATCAGTAACTATAGCAAGTCTTCCTCATAGTAGTTTTAGCATTTCTGGATATGCACATGGTAGAGTTAATCACTGACTCTTTCATCAGCTGACTATTAACGTCCAATCATATTCATTCATGTGTTCATGCCAACACAGTTTGTGGCTGCAGTACCCTCCACCACCCTAACCTCCTAATGTGTTTTAATAATGATTAAATGTTCACGTATGTTTGTTATGGGGGAATTAGCTCTACCGACAGCCACATTTATAACATAATTTAAAGTTGTTGACAGTTTCTGTGTTTTACAAGCACATGATGCTTTGTGGCTGTTCTTGAATATGACAACATTTTGTTGCTTCTAACTTTCTCTGTGATTCTCCCTCATTTTAAATGTGAATACCGGCGATCTCACAGCACAGCTGCTGTACAACCTGTATTTATGTTGATTTTGTCAAACGATGTTGTGATCATAAAATATTTATTTTATCTGCAGCTTAGCAGCTTGGTAATGACTGCTGGTCAACATTAGCCTGGGAATGAGACAAATCTGTGTGCTCATGTTTATTTGTTCTGGCAGATGTGTCTGGTCCCCCTCCCATTCAGACAGATTTCCAGCCCACCTGGTCCGGGTCGGGCCAATCACAACTCTTTATTTAATATGGGGCAGGTTTGATACGATGACAGTACAGAGGAGCGCCGTTGAGGCATTTTCGTAAACAACCAAGATGGCTGCCGCTGACGTGGAACGTTCTGAATCCGCTATCACGTCACTGTTAAACGAAGTGGACGGTATATTTTCTCTAAAAGAAAAACAAACACCTGCACTTAAAGCTTTTGTTGATAAGAAAGATGTGTTTGCAGTACTTCCGACAGGATTCGCTCAGCGCTATGTCACATGTTTTGTTGCTCTGATTGGTTGTAGGTCTAACCAGTTGTGTCCAGAGGCTATATATATATATATATATATATATATATATATATATATTAACGTCATCTATATATATATATATAGGGTTAGACGATCCCAACGTAGATAACCGCTGAGATGAGATGCGTCTCTGCTGCCGACATCTTGCAGTGGGGTACATATATATATGTGTGTATTCTAAAGTTTTATTATGCCACTTCTATGTTGCAACAGACTGGACGAGCCCCTGTTTGAAATGAATTCCCTTTAACTCTGCAAATAAAACATGATTCCAGTGAAGTCTTATTAGGTTGTCTTATGAAATACAGTAATACAATTATCCTTTCAGTGTAGAGGCCAGGGTAAGATGACTTCTAAGGTTATACTGAAGACCTAAATATGTGACAGAAATAATGTTCTATACTTCTAAAACCCCATAGTGAAAGCTTCATACATTAATCAACTTTTGGGTCTGTTTCAGAAGTAAGAAAACCTCATTCGAAATTTCACATTTATAATAATGCAAATGACTAAAAATCAAGCTCTACAATATAACATCAGGACTTCAGCTCTCTATAGAATCAATGAAGATGCATGTCTGAAATCTCCAGTGCCTTACACACACCCTCCTCGTCCTCCACCATCTGATGACTGACGAACCAGTGTCAGCTTTGTCTGGGTGTCATCACTGATCAGAGCAGTGGAGTGTGTGTCAGTGTGTGAGTGTCCTCCTGCTCTTCCTCAGCATTAATCCAAGCTGACAGCTGCCCTGACAGCTTTGCCCTGACATCAGCCTGGGCAGATGTTCCAGGGCTGGGACCCTCGTGTCTCTCTATATGGAGGTATGGATGTCATTAGGAAGTTGTATTAATGAAATCCAGGTTGCTGTTGCCATGGGCTTGACTGGTGACGTGCTGACGTGCTCAGGTGAACGTATTGTCTCATTTCCGGTTGCCGGTGTTTCTGTGTTAGTGGTTGCAAATTTCGCTGCTCCAGCTAAACCCAGCTAATTTTGATATTTTCTTTACTATAGCGGCTATTACCCGCTATACATTTAAGGATACATTGGTTCTGTTTAAGCACTCATATCTCTCTCCTGTTAGCGACCTTTCGCTAATTCCACAGTTGTTTACATGCTAATTAGTTGCTTGCTACTTTAGCTAAGTTAGCGATGGCTTCTCCCTCTCCTTCTCCTTCTCCTGCTCTCTCTTGCTCGGTGTGTCACATGTTTAGTTACTCCTCTGCCTCCTTTAGCGATAATGGTACGTGTAACAAATGTAGTTTATTCACTGCGTTGGAGGCTCAGTGAGTTAGAGTCGCGTCTCCGCACCATGGAGAGTCAGTCAGCCGTAGCTAGCCAGCCCCTAGCCGGTGCGAGCCGACCAAAGGTAGCTTCTGCTAGCCGTCTCCCGGCAACTCCCGAGCAGCCGGGATGCCAGGGAGGCTGGGTGACTGTCCGAAAGAAGCATAGCCCTAAACCAAAGCCCACGGTTCACCACCGACCCGTTCATGTTTCTAACAGGTTCTCTCCACTCAGCGACACACCCGCTGAGAAACCAACTTTGATTATTGGCAGCTCCATTTTGCGAAAGTTAGCGACACCAGCGACCACAGTCAAATGCATCCCAGGGGCCAGAGCGGGCGACGTTGAATCCTATTTAAAACTGCTGGCTAAGGATAAACGTAAATATGCTAAGATTGTTATTCACGTCGGCGGTAATGACACCCGATTACGCCAATCGGAGGTCACGAAAATTAATGTTGAGTCGGTGTGTATATATGCAAAGACAATGTCGGACTCCGTAGTTTTCTCTGGGCCCCTACCTAATCTTACTAGCGATGACATGTATAGCCGCATGTCATCATTCAACCGCTGGTTGTCCAGGTGGTGTCCAGGTACTGATGTGGGCTTTGTAGATAATTGGCGGACTTTCTGGAGAAGACCTGGTCTGATTAGGAGAGATGGCATTCATCCCACTTTGGATGGAGCCGCTCTCATATCTAGAAATCTGGCCGAATTTATTAGTGGCCCAAAGCCATGACAGCTCAGAGTTCAGACCACAGACTTCATACAGTCTGTGGTCCAGACCAGGAGGCAGAGCTGCAGTCCTACACGCTTCTCTGCGCTTCCATTAGAGCAGTTACCCACCCTAAACTCCACAGAGAGGTTGTCTGCCCCCCGACCAATTAAATCACTTAAATTATTTAAATCAAAAGTAAACAGAAGAGTTACACATAAAAACCTAATAAAAAGTAAAACCACCACTGCAACAGTACAACAAAATAGGAGAATTAAATGTGGACTCTTGAACATCAGATCTCTCTCATCTAAAGCTGTTCTAGTGAACTATCTAATATCAGATCATAATATTGATTTATTCTGTCTTACTGAAACCTGGCTGTGTCAGGATGAATATGTTAGCCTAAATGAATCCACTCCCCCCAGTCACATTAATACTCACATTCCTCGAGGCTCAGGCCGAGGAGGTGGAGTGGCAGCCATCTTCGACTCAAGCCTATTAATCAAACCCAAACCTAAACTAAATTATAACTCGTTCGAAAGCCTTGTTCTTAGTCTTTCACACCCAACCTGGAAAATACTACAGCCAATTTTATTTGTTATAGTGTACCGAGCTCCTGGACTGTATTCTGAATTTTTATCTGAATTCTCAGAGTTCTTATCAGGTTTAGTCCTTAAAACAGATAAAATAATTATTGTAGGTGATTTTAATATTCATGTGGATGTAGAAAATGGTAGCCTTAGTGCTGCGTTTATCTCATTATTAGACTCAATTGGCTTCTGTCAGAGTGTACATAAACCCACTCACTGTTTTAACCACACCCTCGACCTTGTTCTTGTCTATGGCATAGAAATTGAACATCTAATAGTCTTTCCACAGAATTCTCTTTTATCAGACCATTATTTAATAACTTTTGAATTCCTATTACTGGACTACACACCATTAGGCAAACATTCCTACACTAGATGTCTATCTGATGGTGCTGTAGCTAAATTTAAGGAAGTGATTCCATCGGCATTTAATTCAGTTCCATGTCTCAATGTAACAGATGACTCCTATGCTAACTTTAGTCCCTCCCAAATTGATCATCTTGTTGATAGTGCTGCAGGCTCACTACTAATAATACTCGACTCTATCGCCCCTCTAAAAAAGAGATAATAAAACAGGAGGTTAGCTCCATGGTATAACCCGCAAACCCGCAAACTAAAACAAACATCGCGAAAACTTGAAAGGAAATGGCGTTCCACCAATCTGGAAGAATCACGTTTAGCCTGGCAAGAGAGTCTTAAAATTTATAGGAAGGCCCTCCGTAATGCCAGAGCAGCCTACTACTCATCATTAATAGAGGAAAATAAGAACAACCCCAGGTTTCTGTTCAGCACTGTAGCCAGACTGACAGAGTCACAGCTCTGTTGAGCCATGTATTCCTATAGACCTCAGTAGTAACAACTTCATGAGCATCTACAATGATAAAATTCTAACTATTAGAGACAAAATTCAGCACCTCTTGCTCTCAGTTGGTACTGACTTATCTTCAAACACAGGAACCTTAGAAACAACTGTAAAACCTGATGTACATTTAGACTGCTTTTCTCCCATCAACCTTTATCAGCTAACTTCCATGATTTCCTCATCTAAGCCATCAACGTGTCTCTTAGACCCCGCCCCAACTAGGCTGCTTAAAGAAATTTTACCCTTAGTTAGCATTTCTTTACTAGATATGATCAATCTGTCCTATGTCCTATGTCCTATGTGCCACTGTCCTTTAAAGTAGCTGTAATTAAACCTCTTCTTAAAAAGCCCACTCTTGATCCAGGGGTTCTGTCAAATTATAGACCTATATCTAACCCTCCTTTTCTCTCTAAGATCCTTGAGAAAGAAGTTGGCAATCAGTTGTGTGACTTTCTACACAACAATAAGCTGTTTGAGGATTTTCAGTCAGGATTTAGAGTGCATCATAGCACAGAGACAGCACTAGTGAAAGCTACAAATGACCTTCTAATTGCATCTGACAAAGGACTTGTCTCTGTACTTGTCTTACTAGATCTTAGTGCCGCATTTGATACCATTGACCATCACATTCTATTACAGAGACTAGAACATTTAATTGGCATTAAAGGCACCGCACTAAGCTGGTTTAAATCCTATTTATCAGATCGATCTCAGTTTGTACATGTTAATGATGAATCCTCTATGCATGCCAAAGTTAGTCACGGAGTTCCACAAGGTTCTGTGCTTGGACCAATTCTGTTCACCTTGTATATGCTTCCTTTGGGCAATATTATTAGGAAGCACTCCATACATTTTCATTGTTATGCAGATGATACCCAATTATATTTATCGATCAAGACAGATGAAACTAATCAATTAGCTAAACTTCAAGCATGCCTTAAGGACATAAAAACCTGGATGACCTGCAATTTTCTGATGTTAAACTCAGACAAAACCGAAGTTATTGTACTTGGCCCCGAACACCTTCGAAACACATTATCTAAAGATATAGTTTCTCTAGATGGTATTGCCCTGGCCTCCAGCGACACCGTAAGGAATCTTGGAGTTATCTTTGATCAGGATATGTCCTTTAACTCCCACATAAAACAAACCTCAAGAACTGCCTTTTTTCATTTACGTAACATTGCAAAAATCAGGCACATCCTGTCTCAAACAGATGCAGAAAAACTAGTCCATGCATTTGTTACGTCTAGGCTGGATTATTGCAACTCTCTATTATCAGGCTGCCCCAATAAGTCCCTTAAGACTCTCCAGTTGATCCAGAATGCTGCGGCACGTTTACTGACAAGAACCAGGAAAAGAGATCATATTTCTCCAATATTAGCTTTTCTACACTGGCTCCCTGTAAAATCCAGAATAGAATTTAAAATCCTTCTCCTCACCTTCAAAGCCCTAAATGGTCAGGCACCATCATATCTTAAAGAGCTCATAGCACCCTATTACCCCACTAGAGCACTGCGCTCCCAGAATGCAGGGTTCCTTGTGGTTCCTAGAGTCTCTAAAAGTAGAATGGGAGCCAGAGCCTTCAGCTATCAAGCTCCTCTCCTGTGGAACCAGATCCCAGTTTGTGCACGGGAGGCGGACAACCTCCTCACATTTAAGAGTAGGCTTAAGACTTTCCTCTTTGATAAAGCTTATAGTAGGGCTGACTCAGGTGAGCCCTGAGCCACCCCTTAGTTATGCGGCTATAGGCCTAGACTGCCGGGAGACTTCCTATGATGCACTGAGCTCCTCTCTCCTCCTCTTCCTCTTCCTCTCCATCTGTACACCCTCATATCCCATCAATGCTTGTTACTAATTCAACTTCTTCCCGTAGTTGTGTGCTTTCTCTCCCCTTTTTCTCTCCTTCTGTTGCTTTCTGCAGGTGTTTCTGCCTCCGGAGCTGTAGAGTCTGGATCTATGGTTGCGGCCGCCTGCCGCCCCTGTGCTCCTCCTCTGCACCCGCTGCTGCAGCTGCTGTTGCTATTATTATTAGTACTGCTGCTGTAATATTGCTCTTAGTATTGTTTCTGTTGGTGTTGACAGCCATGCCATTGCCGCTGCCATTGCGTTACATCTCTGTGTGAAACTGTATTGTGCTGCTGTATGTTCTCTTTCTTCCTGCTCTCTCTCTCCCCCTTCAACCCAACCGGTCGAGGCAGATGACCGCCCACCTAGAGCCTGGTTCTGCTCGAGGTTTCTACCTGTTGAAAGGGAGTTTTTCCTTGCCACTGTCGCATAGTGCTTGCTCATGGTGGGAACTGTTGGGTCTCTGTAAATATAAAGAGTCGGTCTAGACTTGCTCTACTAGAAAAAGTGCCCTGAGATAACTTTGTTATGATATGGCGCTATATAAATAAAACTGAATTGAACTGAATTGAACAAAAACTTTAGTTCTGGGTTCTTTACCCTGTTGGTAGTGCATCCCACCACACGGCAGCTTTTAGGCATTTTTCTGTTGTTTGCTAGCAGACCGAAATGACAAGGAGGCCCCTTCACACAATACAAAGTCAATGGACTTAAATGCGCTCTGTCTCTATTTCAGGTTTTGTTGTGCGTTAGGGAAAACTAATTTCAGTCAGTAAATACCTTGCAGATAACCTGTGGCTCTCGTGGCCCCTGAGGGTCTGGGGGCCAGAGTCGGTTGACCAATTTGCCCACTATGCTCGGTTGGTTCTCCAGCCTTGCAGGGATCATAATTTAAACACATTGTAAACTGAACACTGACCACAGGTTTGTTTTATTCATTATGCATTACACGTATCAGGGCTTTCTTACATTGCAATCATTGCAGCGATGTTACAAACTCCAGAGAGACTCAAGGCAAATGTACGAAAAGCTTTAACTACAAAGAAGCCACCAAAAAGAAATGTGCTGCCAGTTACCAGAGAGTACACAAAGAACTACTCATACGCTACAAAGTGCCTAGGGAAACCCACCATCTGATCAAATATCGGAAGGTTAAGCTTATTCAAAGACAATGAGATGGTTTTAAAGGGAAAGAAAAACCATCTTGGAGGCCCTCTACATGGTGGATCTGACAGCAGAGTGCTGCAAATGCTAGCTATGTTAAGAATGTGTGCACATGCTGCTGACTGTGGAGGACCCAAGGTGTTTGGACTGACAGTGAGTGCACAGGCAGGAACCAGGCGTGTCCTGACAACAAAAAAGCACTCACAGACCAACACTTTGCTTTCCACAGATACAGACCTAATGTTATTTTCTGCAAATAAAGCATAGATACTAAAATAGATTTGTTTTGGAGTCTTGAAGTACAACTCCTACACATGAACTGTAACTGAGCGGATCTTTCTTATTATCCAGTAACAGAGAGTCACAGCGTTCTATTCAGTAACTCATCAGACACTTCATTTCCTGTCATATGAGCTTATTTAGTGCTAAATAACATACTAGAAAAACAATGACCTCCAAAAATCCATTCATTCTATTTTCAAAAAAGTACCTGACCCACTAATACATAATATGTGTGGTGTATTCTGCTCCACACATTAAAAGAAAGGTAACATCACTTCATACTCCACTGCAACATTAATGCAGACTAAACTAACAACATGTGAGTGAGTCATGGCCTTCATGAACAGGAGAGCTGGGTGGAAAAGGAATGTATGTACACACCCAAATACAGGGTAAGTCTGCAGCACTACATTATCTCTTGCAGCGCAGCAAGCTGTAATGTTGCACGTGCACACAGGAGAGCACTGAGTCCAGACTGAATCCAAAATGTTAGGTACAGAGTTTAGAGCTGCTCTGCAATAAAACCGATCTAAATAACTTAAAGAAAATGCAAGAAAGATAAAGTATCCCAATGACCACAATCTTGTTCTCATCTGGGAAAACACGCTTCCTCTTCGATTCACGACTTTTCAAAAGCCCTAACGTCCAGCAGATGTTAAACCAAACATTTGTAAGACCTGAGAGCCAATCAGAACATAAATGGACTGACGGCTCACAGCATAGCTTGCAGCAGGTCCATGGCCCTCTCTAACAGAGGTGATAAGGTTTGCTTTAAGTTGGACATCCACATATAGAATTCCTCTGGAATGTTAGCATTTAGCATCTTCAGGATTTGGCCCCACAGAAGGTCTGGATCTGCAACGACACACAATCGTAGCAGGGTTTTAGCCAAAGAAACCAGACCAGGGGTACCAATTAGAAGAATATACCAGAATGAAGCCAAGCAAACTGTCCATTCATCCTCAAAGAAACCAGTTTTGTAACTGATCAAATACCTAAAGTCTTAGCAATCCAGCTGACAATTACAATGTCAAGATGATAGAAATAGTCTGACAAGGCAATGAGATGCTCTCAAAGCCACAAGCATAAAGACAAATGTCCAAATGTGGAATAAATAAAACACCAACACAACAACTGTTGGATCAGTGATGAAACAGAAGCAGGGAACACAACTTCCTTTAAGACGGGAAACAGGAAATTCCCAACAAACCCTCAAGGACAGGTCAATGCTGCAGGGAGACATAACGATGCCATCACTGACAGTGACAGAGCAGAGACACAAAGACAGGAAGTACACCCAGAAGAACACAGAACAAAATGACACATGGATTTACCTTGAGGCTGATCAGCACCACCTGTGAGGAATACAAAATGCAAATCAATCTACAATGTTGATGATGGTATGATATTGTTTTTAATTCTAAAAGATACTACTAATAAAAGATTTATACTGTATAATAATCAATCTTTATTGAGTCCCATTGGCTTGCTGTCTGGAGAACTGCACATGAATAAAGGGTTCCTCTTACAATGTAGTATTGTAGCACTTCCAGAGAGTTGGGTGACTCTCAAGAGACAGCTGAAGAAAATATCCTGATATCCTGACTTTGAATGCCTAGTATGGGTCAAGCTCCAAAAACACTGGGTCCTACATTTCCGATAATGGCAAAACAATAAGTCCTTTTGTTAGACCTGGGTTTTAGTCTGGCCCAGGAACCTTTCTTGCTTTGACCTAAATGCTAATGCTAACATGCTCACGATGACCACGTTAACATGCTGGTGTTTTATAATGTTTACCATGTTCACTGTCTTAGTTTAGCATGTTAGGTTGAGGTTGATGGGAATGTTATTCATTTTGCAGGTATATCATTGGATACATTGTGACCTGATGATGGCACTAGATACAAGTAAGAGGATCACCAAAGTTTTTAGTCACAGAACAGGAGACATTACACAACTGTTTCCACAGATTGAGTGGTTCTCCTCATGACTAGTACATTTACTTTGACACGTAAAATGTGTCCAAAACTGTACAAGAAGAGCTTTTTTCCTTTTCAGTATGGTAATCAGACACTCTCTCAGACTCTCTACATTGTGGCCATACTACGAGGAAGCATTCACCGCCTCATCAAAGGAAAATAAAGGAACAATACTGCTTCTGCTGACTGGTGCTTTGGCTTATGTGTTAGAACGAATGTAACACCACATGGAGAAAGTGAAGCACTGCCATATATCAGTTGTGTATATGTTAGGTGACTACCGATCCATTATTGGCTTGTTGTGATGACAAAACACAGGATATGCACTTCCCAAGACTGTCAGTAGTCTCTGTACAGATGCTATGGGAACCCACAGCACCATTGCCTTTCTGCTCTTCTTTATTAACTAAAATTAACAAACTTTTTTATGGTACAGTAGAATTGAAGAATAAAACATACCCTGAGGATCATAGCCCGGGTCCACTGCACGGCCTGGATTAAAAAGAAAAAGGAGAAAAGTCAAGTTAGAAACTTTTTTTTCCCTGAGGGGAGGCAGTAGTGAAAACCTGGCTGTTACTGTTTTGCATTGGTTCTCTAAATAGAAGCAGACACAACAGAGCAGTATTACTGTCTTGTCATTGAGTAAAATTCCAACTGAGAGGTTCTGTGTTCAGTAAGCTGCAGTTAATAACAGGTTAGTGTATACGATCATGCAGAATCAGATCTGAAAAGCAGCCATGTGTGGCTCTAATTACACTGGAGAGCCTGTGGGTTTTGCTTCCTTTTTCTTTCTCTGGTAGAAGAACAACTAATTACTTCCATGCTCTGACTAAACAACAGCACAGAGACACAAAGACAAGATCTTCCAAAACAACGCAAAGCAACGTCTGTGTCTTAGTGTCATGTGTCCTTTAAATGAACAATGGAAACAGACTATCAAGTCTGTGGAACCCCTGGGGATCATATGGTAAAAAATACTGGCATGGAAGTCTGTGTGCATAGATTGATAAACCGAGTGAAAGGATACACTAAGCGAATGGTTTCAGGGGACATTTTGAAGCAAGGCTTCCAGAACATGCATCTGGTATTTAGAATAAAAGCAGGGACTTACAACTCTTCAAAACAAATATTTCCAAGTAATGTAAAGATGCATTTACTTGGCATGCCAGACATGGCAATAGTCAGACATGGCAATAGTCAGACATGGCAATAGTCAGAAAAATAGTGAAAATACTCACTAATATCCAATGTGCTGTTCTACATAGACTGAAAACACGGCATGTTAGGCATCGTTATTCTACATCCCCTAGCCTCATATCTAAATCATGCATTAACAATCAAATAGGACAGTGTTTATGACACCAATTATTATTCCCTACTTTCATTCAGTGGCTATATATATTACATGACATTAACACTATCTGACCTACTATTGCTTTTGTTCTGAAGGTCAAAGTTCAATTAAAAAAACAGAACATTCTGGACTTAATCTGTGTTTATTTTAAATTTTGATAAAAGGGTGACAACATGAAAACAATTTTTAATTACTTTTAGGTCTCTGTTGTATGCTTTATAGTGAAGTGAAAGTAAAGATAATTATTCATCTCATTTGCATCTATTTTTCCTCTACCTCATTAACTCATTCTGGGGGGGGGGTTCCGGCATTAAGACACATAATGTGAATCCACATCATGCTGAGCATTGAAAGACTCCTCCTATTACTATTTTCACTTCATGTGCCTTACAGGACACCTACATAAACAGTCAGATCAGAATTTGTCAGCGTTTCCATGACATGAAATAAATATTGTGCCATTCTCTTGAGACGCTCAGCTTGGCCGAGTCAGCGGTAGTGAAGGGCAACAAGACACAACAAAAGTGAGGAGATACCAAAGTTCAGTCAAAACTACAACCAGTGTTCAGTGATGGAGCAAACCAAAAATACAAATATTATAGTAAGTTTATTAAGCATAATTATTACAACATCCAACAACATGTTACTGTGGACTGCACAGAAGCATGCTGGGAAATAATGCATCTTTATCATGGCAGAGAGAGGAAAAAGCACTTTCCCAGTTTTATCATCTATATGAATTCTAAGCATGCTAAGAGTTTGCTGGGCTTTAAACTTCAAAATGAAGTCTACTTAAAAGTGCCAGCAGCAAACCATCTGTAAAATGTTTCATTTTTGAGTCTGATGTTGTCCTGCAATAAAAAGTGAAAACATTTTAAAAGACATTGTAAAAAATTGCTCTGTGACAGCTCAGAGAACAATGAAATGAAATTCATGGAGACACGTGTTTGTATGCTATGTATGAAGGATTTACTTTTGAAATGGGCATGTTGACTGATATGTGTTGAAGCAAGCCTTGTATCACTTCCTGTTGGTAAAGTACATTCATTTGTTGCATACAGACTGACAAAATACTGTAAGTAATGTTTTATAGTGTTTAAAGGGTTCAGCTTATTTCAGTACATATGAAGATCATTTTGTTCAAGACAAAATCAGATGTGATGTCCTTTGTTGTCTTTTTAGCATTGCTGTTGGTTGGTATATCAGAACAATGAGGTGCACCATTCGTGCCAGGGGTGGGGGGTTAAGGGGGGAAGCAGAGGGAGAGACGTGACGCAAAGAAACTGCGTGAGGTGAAAGCGATGGGTACTTTAAAAAAGCCTTAGTGCCCGATTTCTGCAATTTGCATCATACATCACACTCCACCTACTCAGAGTCATAACTCAGTCAAATCTGAACATATAGCTTTTTAGATATAGCGTGACACTTTCCAAGGATATCATTATCTCTGAGGAAGATCCTCCTTCTAACACCACAACTTACCTGAGAAATACAGATTAGTTGTAAAGTTGGAGCCCACAATGGAACTCACTGAATCCATGGCAACATTGTACTTCCTGTTTACATCCCCCAAAGCATCATGGAAACTCCAAAACACAAGAGCATGATTATCCAAGAATAATAATTGCTGTGGCAAAATCTATTACTATTGCGCACTGTCAGACTTTGGAAACTCCAGCTGTATATCAACTGCAATTCAGATTCACTCCCTGATTTTATTAAATCGACTTATATAACCCATAGAATCAAAATTCCCTTCCATCTCACTGCCTTCAAACTCAAGTGTGAATTGTGTTGGGATGCAATGTAATTTTGGGCTGTGGGGGTGCTGTAATGAATCAGACAATGTATATTTAACCATGAAGGCCTGCAGTATGATCACAGTCTAATGTATTTAGGTCACATTTGATAAAGCAGCTGGCACCACAACCAAAACAAGGATAAAAAGGGCAGCCAAATCAAAATGGAGAAATGTTTAGAGTGGTACTGATGTCTTACCTCCTCCTGATCGGCCTCCATCAGGCTTGTAGTCCCCACCACTAACATCTAACAAGTCTGAGTCATCAAAAGCTCCACCACCTTTAAGAAATGACACACACAAACACAATTCATAAAAACTATCATTCCACTCACATACAAACTGTATATTACAATTTTCGACACTTCAGTGCATAAAAGGCTCTTAAATTTATAACAGGAAAAGTAATATTTGAGTCCACTTTCACAAGGAAATGTGTTATTTTGACCAGGAGCTAGTTTACAAATGAAGAATAAACCTGCTGTTATTTTGTACTTTATCTATTGTCAACAAATCCCATGAAAAGACTAAAACCAACAATGCGTTAGTCCATTTCTCAATACTCTCTGACTTCCCTACCCTGTCTGTTGCTTTGAAGACACAAATCTTCAAAAGCAGTTCATAAATATATAGTTTCATTTAAAAAAGGCTCAGTAACTGTCTAAGCTGCTCACTGTAGTTTTTAATCAAACAAAGTGGAGGAAATAGTGCTTTTGTTGGGGACTATTTTCAGTGGCAGATGAATCCACATTTGGTGCTCTAGTGAGTACTTGGGGCAGCAGGACGGTGTATGAGGGACTGAGTCCAAATAAAGTACAGTGTGTGTGTTCATGGTAATTAAGGAACAGCAGTGTGGCTCACTGATGTGTTTTTAACAGTTTTTGGACAACAATGGAGCTCTATGGCACAGGGGAAGAAGATATATCAGGCTGTGATACACACACAGTACTTGCTAGTAGATACATTCAGTGTTGGTTTAGGTCTGCACATTGAATTAATTGACAAGAAGAAAAATACAGAATATCACCAGCCTTGTCCTTTAACATCTACATAAATTAAGAAGTCAAAGAACCAATAAATGAGTTGAAGAGTTTGTAGGCTAACCTCCTCCACTCTTAGGTGGGTTCACAGCAGGTTTGTCAGGTTTAGGGTTGGGGTCTGTGGATACAAAGACATCATCAGCATCAATAATAAAGTAAATACAGAAAGAAAGCAGATGCATTATGGGGTTTGGTATCAGAGCAGAGTCTTTGCACTTAGCAAAATTACCGGAGGATTATTTAAAAAATGTGGACAGGCCAGAAATCCACATTTAAAACAATAAGTCTGTAAAAGGGTCTTAAATATACAGCTGATGGCTACATACGTGATATTGTACTAAAAGCTAAAAAAGGCTAAAACTACATGTCCCAGGTTAAAATGCTCACCACTTGATGATCCATGCAGAAGACATTGAATTAAAGAAACCTCATTGTTCTTGTGTGTAAGTACGATAAGAAAAAATATAAGATCAGAGTGTCACTGGATTCAAATAGAAAGCATAAATTATATTTATGCTTTATGGTATAGCTGGACGTTTGAAGTTTACGTTAGACCAGATAAAAATACTATTGAATCCATTCCTTACACTTTTGCTCTTGTATTTTTGTTTTGGAGATGGAAAAAAAAAAAAAAAAAGAAAACACCGTCCAAACTCTTTAAATGCTAAGTATCACTCTTACTACAGCCCCATGCATACCACTTCAGCATGTGGAAAAATCTAGCTTTACAGGCCTGCTACACCTAGTTACGGTTGCTAAGCTATTATTGGACAAGTATGCCCTTAAACAATAAAAAACATAAAAACATCAGCCATTAAAACTCCATAATGGTCAGACCTAGTTAGATCTGTTTGAAATTTCATATCAGAGAGACTTTCCAACAGCTTTACCTGGGCCGAGAGCATCCTCCAAATCAAGTCCAAAGCCACCTATAATAGATCAATAAACATACATTCATTGTTGGTTTAGGTCTGCACATGGGATGCATGAAAAACACAGAATATCACCAGCCTTGTCCTTTAACATCCACGTAAATTAAGACGTCAAAGAACCAATAAATGAGATTAAATATTTGTAGGCTCACCTCCTCCACTCTTTGGTGGGTTAACAGGTTTGGGGTCTGTGGATACAAAGACGTAATCAGCATCAATAATGAAGTAACTACAGAAAGAAAGCAGATGCATTATGGGGTTTGGCATCAGAACAGTACCAGAGGATTATAATGGCAAAACGAACAATTTTCAAGTGATAATAAACCACAAGAAAAGCTGGACAGGCCAGAATAACTATAAGTATGATAAGAAATGAGAAAATGTAAGATCAGACTGTCACTTCATTCTAGCATAACCCCATTTGGCTGATTAGCTTACATAGTTGGACAAGCAAGACAGAGGATTCAAATACAAAGCATAAATTATATTTATGCTTTCTATTATCTAATGGCCTTGGACGTAATGCTAGATTGCTACTGTTATATGTCTACTTATGCTTTAATGTAACAACTGTAACACTCTCTCAGATAATGAGTTTAGCTGGAGTTTCTGCAGTTTAAACTTCCAAAAATCCAATAGAGCAGGACAGTTTAATTGTGTGCTTTCTCTCCTCTCTCTCTCTCCTTCTGTTGCTTTCTGCAGGTGTTTCTGCCTCCGGAGCTGTAGAGTCTGGATCTATGGTTGCACCTGCTGCCCCCGTGCTCCTGCTCTGCCCGCTGCTGCTATTACTGTTATTGCGCTTATTATTAGTATTACTATTATAATATTGCTCTTAGTATTATTTCTATTAATATTAACATCAACACCATTACCACAACTATTACTTTACATCTCTATGTGGATCTGTATTGTGCTGCTGTATGTTCTCTTTCCTCCTGCTCTCTCTCTCCCGCTCCCCCCCACCCCCTTCAACCCAACCGGTCGAGGCAGATGACCACCCACCCAGAGCCTGGTTCTGCTCGAGGTTTCTACCTGTTAAAAGGGGGTTTTCCTTGCCACTGTCGCCTAGTGCTTGCTCATGGTGGGAACTGTTGGGTCTCTGTAAATATAAAGAGTCGGTCTAGACCTGCTCTACTCAAAAAAGTGCCCTGAGATAACTTTGTTATGATATGGCGCTATATAAATAAAACTGAATTGAATTGAATTGAAATTTAATGTTAGCCTACACTCTGATATAGTAGCCAAAGGTCCCCCGGCCAGGAGTCTAACCATGGATGTTGCGGTTATGTGGTACACACCTTAACCATTTAGCTATGTAATTTAAAGGATTGGTTCAGCCACATCACAATAGCTCTAAACCTCAGCAGTCAAAAGCAAAACTATGTAGATGGCTAGAAACCACTAGAGGTAAGTGGGAAAACGTTAACCCTACCACTTGGTTTCTGGGGTTTCTTAGTCGGTGGATCATCTGCGGGAAAAAGGGACAACAAAACATCTTTAGAACAATTACTGTTAGGTCTGAAACATCCATATTGTATTAAAATATGTGAACATGATAGAGACAAAAAAAAGACAAACAAAGAAGTTTCATCCTGTCTCTGCCTATAATGATACCCCTCACTGCCATGGCTGAAACTGCAGCTCACACATGCATTACGACACATTTTAAAATTCAAGAATGTGTGAACTCAACTTTGCATAGCCAAAACCAGAGTCCTGCACATTAACAGTTTTGCAAACCTGTACCCGCCCTGCACGCACAAAGCTCAGTGCCACATCAACCTGCTTATGGAAAACCCAACCCAACCGAAATCAAACCGCCTCAGAGCTGGACGCTGGCAGAGGCAGTATAGGTAAAGGCTCGAGGTGTCAGGCTACTGTAGGGGCACACAACGGCCGAGGTAAATAAATAGATAATTGATCAGATACATTCAACAACACAACAGTGATACATGCAGATTGCGAAAGCAAATTTGCGATCCACATTGTCAATGAATTATGTTCACTTGCACAGACTGACTCTGCACTGTGATGTAACGTAGCTGACCTTCAGCACTTTTCTACACCCTGGTGAGCTGTTCCAAAACATGTCAACTTTCCACAATGAGATCATTTGGAGTAGTCCATAGCCATTTTTACATTAGAGTCACAGTGAAATGGAAGTAAGAGATAAGTGAATAATTAACACAAAAGGAACGGGATTAGAACTTGGAAAATGTATTTTGTATACTGTATGCAATACCAAATATTATTTTCATTTCTATTTTTCCTCTCTCCTGTCTATTTCACCAATGGTCCACCATCTATGTAATTTGTTTGTTTTTTTTACCCGTTACAAACGCTTTTTGTGGGTTATTTGATGACAGCATCTGTGGTCATGGTGCCAGTCCCGGTACAGCACTCTAGCTCAAACTGTCCACGTTCATTATCTTTTCATCAGGTTTATTTTTAAGAATTCTAAGAGTAAGCAGTAGGGTCAATCTACAGTATGTAGCTGCCTCACTTTTCCAACTGTTTTAGTAATACAAAAGAAAATGAATGGCTTTAACTTGCACAATGCATTTTACCTGGTCCAAATGCATCAAGAAGGTCTAGCCCACCTGGAGAGGAAAGGAAGTAGAAAAGCTTTAAACACATGACTTAGTCACTGAACTGTTCCATTAAAAGAAAACACTGAATATCTCAACAACTATTGGATGGACTGCCATGATATTTTGTACAAACATTCATGTTCCCCTCAGGATGAACTGTAATAACTTTGGTGGTCCTCTGACTTTTCATCTAGCACCATCATCAGGTCAACATTTCAATGACACACTTTGGTTTTCACACACCAACACTTTGGTTTATGACCAAATACCTGCAGAACTAATGACATTCCCAATCAGCCTCAGCTGCACTTTGTGTGAACATGGTAAAAATTATACCTGCTTACATCAACATGTTAGCATTGTCATAGTTGAGTATGTAAGCATTCAGGCATTAGCCTCACAGCACTGCTAGGATGGCTGTAAACTCTTAGAACCATAGATTATTAGACTTATACAATCTATGGTTCAAACACCACCTGTGGTTGTTTGTCTTTTTAGATTGTTTTGTGTACAAGTGGACATTTTGGTGTAATGGTGTGTACTTTGGAAAAGGTCAGGGGTCACCAAAAACACTAGGGGTTCATCCTCTGGGAATCAGAGTATCTACAGATGGCAAGGAAACTTGGCCAATAGTTGCTGATTGACAGCAAGCTCTTCAAGTCACACAATGGCATCAGCTGCACACCTTCTGCTCTGTGTGTGTGTGTGTGTGTGTGCACTCATGCAACAGGAGCATTAGCATTAGCACCCTCTGCGTGACAGTATCTGGGTCATGGTGTTATCTTGATTGATGCAGTTCAGTGCGTATCACACCGTGCAACCAACAGTGTGACTGGTGCAGTATGTATACAGTGCTGTGGTGCTGTTACAGAATACAGTTAGCAGGTCTAAATAATATTCAGATGTTAGACTTTGTAATAACCCACTAGTGAAAATAATGACTATACCCTTGGTGCTACAACAGTCTGATATGTTACCTTTATCCTGGTACATGTAAAACAACAACTGAAAAGTTTGAACAAGTAGAAACAACTCAGACTGTAGCGTGTGTAATGTGTTGACCACAGCTTCCTTTTAGGTTACTGCAGAAAGTACACTTTGGTTTTCTTGAAAGCATTTATTTCTGATTTTTATCAGTCTTTTTAGTGTCATCAGTCAGCTGGACTATTCAATTAAATTCAGTTCAATAGGCTGTGTTGCCAAAGCACAATTACTATCCTGTCCAACTAGGACATAATAAACCTAAGTACTGTTAGGGACATAACTTCCACACCGTTTCAAAACTCTGACCCCCTGATAGGCTCGGTAAGCTTATTTCTCAATAATAGATGTTATCCTGGAACAGGTGAAAGGATACAAACCATCAGCTTTAGGTTTCTCAGGGGCCTTCGGCTGCTCTTTGGGCTTTGCAGGTGTTGGTGCTAAGGAACCAAAAGAATTGAGCAGTGTTACTATCTGACAGCAAGTCAACTTAAAGCTTCACTTGCTAGCTATTTCTGGCACTTTGATCCACATCTCACAGTCTTCCTCAGCAGGTAGAGAGTTTGGTCAGTTGAGATGGAGATAGATCATTATCACATGTTGGGACATGACTGAAGTTCCATACTTAGGTCATGTCAACTGAACAAAATCCATCCTGTGTGAACTATGAGACATAGACTTAATGAAAGCTCTGGAAAAAAAGCTAGTAAGTGGACTTTTACACTCATCTCCTTAAAGTGCTGCAAAACTATAAAATGCTTTGTTTTAACTGTATCAAAATATAACATCTATATTGTATCTGCTTGTTCCAATATTTCATTGAAGCTATACAGAGTGAATTCCCTACATAGTTCCCTATAGTGAGTCATAAATTGATTATAAATAGATAAACAGACTTCAGACACTAATGAATCATCATCATTCAATTCATTTTCAAAAAAGGATCTGAAAGGAACCCAGCGACAGTCAGAACAGATCATGTGGTAACCCTGGTCCAGGGTCAGGTTACTAACCATGTGGACCAGTGAAGACTTACATTTTGAATACATTTTACACTGGGAATAGAGTGCGGCAGGAATGAGTCCTAAAACCCAGAAATTAGTTTGCAATTTTGCGCTTCTGGTTCCCTCGTCTCGAAGTCAATGGGTTTTTGGTTAGATGCCTGAAATAAGGTCTGTGGTTAACACAAGCTCAAGAGATTTTCACGTTTTGTTCTGAGACATAAAATACGTCAGTAAATACCCCACTCGTGAATTTTGAAACTTTTACATGTCTTATAAAAAGGCGGTTGCTAAATAAAACAAAAAAAAACAAGTGGCTAAATGAGACTACAGAGGTTGTCAGGGACATTAAACATCATCACGCCGAACACAGAAACTCATCTACTCACTCGTCCACCTTTACAGCCTCGTTGGATTTATACTTGTGCTCTTACAAACTACTCTAACTCAAACTTTCCCAAAGGCGTTTGTAGAAGAGGAAGAGGCCTATTGTGGCAATTGTATTTACGCTTCAGATCATTTAAGTGGTGTTCATTTGTGAAGATTATCTTGCTGAACGAAATGTGTAAGTATCATAAACTTTTGTTTGCCACAGAGCTCATTTTCTGCAATAATCCAAAATCCAATGGAAAAATCCCTTTGGATTTATGTCAAGGGAACCAAGACGATGCTAACTTCAGGGTTGGCCTACAAAAATATCTCATCCCTGCAGCACTCTATTGGGAGACTTGAATAAAATGGCATAAAAATCATGAACATGTTGCCAAATTGGATTCTAAAAACGTCCTCACTTACCTACGTCATCAAGAGCATCGGACAGGTCAAATCCTGTGTGTGGAAGACATAAAGACCATCATTACAAAGCAACATTGGTAGCAACAGTTGAACCTGCTGGAGTAACAGGACAACAAGAGAGTCATGACTGATTCACCATAACCACCAACTGTTTTCTCCAATAACCCATAGCAACAGATTGGTTTTGACTCTTAGCTATTGACCAGCTACAGTATTTATCTGCTTTTCACTGAGTACCTATGACCCACCAGCCACACAGTATGCTGGGGTTTTCCTTCATAGTGGAAGCACATGTGTTCTGTGTTTGGGTGTTTGCAGGGAGTCACACAGTGTATTTGCTGGTTGCTATGGCAGCGCTGACTGAGCAGCTTTGAAGCATGAGTCACAACTGAAACTAGTGAGTTGTTTCCCCACAGAAAAGCACATGCCAACACCTTTTGCCCAGGAGGCTGTAGAGTTACAGTGGCTGATATTGTGAAATACACACCCATAAAAGCCTCCTTTCAAGGACAGGCTAATCTTATACTGAGTGTTTATAGTTTATCTCACAGTGTCTTCACTTCACAGTATAGTAGTACAAACCACTTCAGTTACATGGGGGAACATTTTTGATTTATAAAAATGTAGTACTTTTACAAACCATTAGGCTAAAAGGACAACAATGTCATAAAAACCTGCAATATTCCTACCATACTAATGCCAACATGCCATTCTGATCATGTATTTTTATATTAGTTCATTAAAGTTATAAGAACTGATTTTTACATTGATATATTATCACCTTATATAGTTGTTATGGCTAACGTGTTAGCAAACAGTCGCCTATTTCATTTGGAGTGGTGTTTGTGTCCACCTGATGAATCTATTCTCTCTCTTTCAGCTCTGTTTTTGGTCTCCACCAATTCCTGAGAAACATATCTGGCTCTTTAGCTGCTACATGCTCCACTATGTTTACCAGCTAGTCTCTAACTGTGTCTGTCTGCTGTTTGCTGCTGAGCAGCTAGTGTACAGTGGCTTTATCAATGAATGCTGCTTCAATGATTATTTACATGTCCCGACTCTAAACAAGCACATTCCTCTCAAGTCACATAGATTTTCTCTCATTTTACACAACTTTGGGATACTTTCAGGTAAAGGAATGTTGAGTTGCAGTTGTAGGTTAGGTTTTAACCAAAATAAGACAATGGATTTGAATGTGTAGTTACAACATAACACCTCGAAACAAATAGAAGTCAAAGTAAGAAAGTCCTGTGCCATAGCTGCTGTTGCCTCATATATTGAGCCTGGTTTTAAAATCTATTCAACTAAACCAGACATGGCTACAACACATTTGATAGGTCCATCTTTCCTTTATTTTGTATCAGTCTCTCTCAAAATATCAACTTCAACTATAAACCTGCTGTGGTTTTCCTTTTTCTTTCTTTCATACTCAAACTGTCTGTTAGATGAGTTAGAATGGTTCTTCTTTTCTATATTTATTGTTACTTCACTGTTGTAATAAACTACATTTCCCTGCAGCAACAATTGATGTTACACTATATGGCCAAAAGTATGTGGACAGCTGAATATTTTCTCCCTATGTGATTCGGACACCATGGGCATTCATGTGCTGCTATAAGAGCCTCCACTCTTTTGCTCCCATTCAGACACAGCAGCATTAGTGAGGTCCAACACCCACGTTGGGTGATCAGGTCTGGCACACAGTCTGTGTTCCAGTACATCCCAAAGGTGTTGGATGAGGTTGAGGTCATTCAAGTTCTTCCACACCAAACTGGGAAAACCATTTCTTCCTTCCCCAAACCTTTGCCACAAAGTTGGAAGAACACTATTGTCTTTTTCATTGTATCCTGTAGCATCAGGATTTCCCTTATGTGGCTGTGAGGGGCCCAGTCCAGACCATGAGAAACAGCCCCAAACCAAAAGGACATATATGGACAGTATGTGTTAACATATTTTTGGGCATGTACGTACATTGTATTTTATTTTAATAATGGCAGTGTCAAATAAAGCTGAAGCAATTAATCGATTAGTTGCTAGTCAGAAAATTAATTGGCAACTATTCTGACAGTCGATCACTAATCATTTTTCAAGCAAAAATACCAAACCTTCCCTAGTTTGATCCTCTCAGTTTTGAGGATTTGCTATTTTTCTTTGTCCTATATGGTAGTAAATAAATTATTTGGGGGTTTGATTGGACAAAACAAGCTTTTTGATGATTTATCTGGGCTTTAGGAAATTGTACAGCATTTTTCTGTATTTTCTGACATTAAATCGACAAAATAATCAGCAGAATAATCAGTGATGAAAACAATCTTTGCTGCAGCCCAAATATCATTCCCTTGAATTACATACTAAGGTCTCCAACATATTCCACTAGCTCATATCATCTCATGATCTCATTAAAATCTCTTGTCCACAGGCGACCCAAACTTTCATTCATTTGTAAAATGTATAAAAATGTTCACTGGACGTTGATGAACAACTTCCTTTCCAGTCACACATAAACTACACAAGTTGTTTCCAGTCCTGGCAAATGTTCCAATACAATACATAAAAAGGACCTGTTTCTGTACTTTTATTTTCACACTGTGCTAGAAATCAGGTGTTTTATTCCAACAACAGACCAAAAAGGACTGAAGCCACCAGTGAGGACTGTGCTCATGTAACCTGGATTTTTGTCCAAGGTATTTGTGGGTTTTAACTACATTCTACAATTAAACACATACACACACAGTGGGTATTTTATATGCTAAGAAACTCTCATGGATCTCAGTATTTCTACAGTCCTTACACATATTCCCAAAAGAACACCAACACAATCTGACGTCATTTGTCGGCCTGTATGACTCTAGTCATCCAACGCAATGAACCACACAGCAGCCCTATGGATAAAGGCTGAATAAAGCCTGGACCCCAGGTGTGACCTTGGGCATGGTGCACCTGTGTGTATAGGGTAAATCCAATCTCTGATTCAGTTCTTCATTCAATGAGTCTAAGTTGAATGCAGTGACTCAGTTTGCAGGGGTCAGTTATGGTCATTCAGGGATGTTAACATCAAATACAAGGTGGACTCAACTGCCATGTCACTAGTCAAACTGATCTCATTATAACTCCATGATCTTCTCAAATCAACCCAACACGTCATGTTTCCTTTAAAGGCTGGTGCTCTCCCAACACACAGGCACACTGGTGGCTTCCTCATGGCTGAAGTGGACAGAGAGCGCAGAGAGCTGAGGCACACAGTGACCACATGATGGAAAAAGGTAAGCACTACTAACCACATAGCTACTGATTTGTAGCAAATTATACAAAAGTTACGCTTTGCAGCTTCTGTCAGGCTAATAGAAAATGTCCTTGGTTAGATAATAGTCCTAGCTGCCAGAAAAAAATAGGGTATCCTTAAATTAGCCATAAGTCTTTCCTGCGTCACCTTAAAAGGCAGCAAGGCCACAAAAATACATACCATAACCATAATATAATCACTACACAACCTATCATTTGTGATAACAATTGAAATAATAAACTTACCGTCTTGTGTTAATGTTCCAGAAACAAGAAAAATAAGTAAAACAATCCTCAAACAAAACCTCATGTTGACTTGTTCTTCTTCGCAGCTATTTTCAGAGTTTTAGTTAGTTTCGATGCTGTAAACTTTTCTAACTAACGTTATGTTTAAGTGTCTCCTCGCTTTATCTAGCGTTAGCTGGCTGGGTATTTGTAGACACAGCTTTCTGGTACAGACTGCACAGCAAACCACGTCTGGTGTCCACTTTCAGTTTTCTGTGAGTCAACTTTGCCTACTGAAGGGCCTTCCATAAAGAGCTGCAGACTGGGTGTGGCAGCCTTTCAGATGGGCGTTTCATGCTTGTATAAAGGAGGAGTAGCCATGGAGGGAAAAACATATACATTCGAGTCTTATTGCAGCTCGACTTTCATATCCCATTATCATGTTTATTTATCCATTGTCTTCGTAGGAGCAAAACAGCGTAACAGCGTAACAGCGAAGTATGGCGGTAACGAGCAATTTACAAAGGTTTGGTTGAAATAAAGTGCTACTTTATGGAACAGTAGTAGCCTAATTCACCACCAGATTATCCTCATTAGTATAAAAAGGCCGGGCGCCATACAAAAGCGTCAAATTATTACCTTATTTTGTCTAAAAAGACTTTTATTCAGGGACGTTTTCATGCAACATTGAAGTTACATCGATAGCTGATGCAATTACTAAGGCATAGCATCAACTTATTACACTAACCTATTATGACATGGAAAGTCAGTAGGAGGAGTTGCCAGCTTGGAGGTAGCCCGTGGGTGTGGGCTACTCCCCATCTGGCCCAACATGAACCAACAGTTTCTACTGAAACTTGTGTGCCACCTAGTGTATGTGGATCTAACTTTCATTTTGAATGATTACTTCTGGTATGGGCTTCTGTTGTTTTATACCAGGTGGTGTTCTAAAGTCATTGTTTGTGGTTATTCACTGATGATGATGGTGATGATGATGATGATGATGATGGTACAGGATACAGCATTAAACTAAATGCAGCACAAAGCTTTTTTCCTATTACAGTAAGTACCAATATCAGCAAGATTCATCGTCTGGGCATGGATAAATATCCAACACTTCCAACTTGACCTAAGGTTGGTGGGAGAGTAAGGGGCCATGTAATGACCAAAATGGATGGAGGTCCTCTGGAGAACTTATCATAGGACACTCATATTAAACAGTACTAAAATCAATCAATTTATCTACAGCAAACCCTGTTAGCAAACCAAGACAGATAACCAGGCATATCATTCCAATCACATGTTGTACACCAATTCATCTTCAAACGTCAGCTGCATTCCTAATATCAGTATTTGATCCATTCCACCGAGATCATAGAGATCATCATAAGACCAAGCAGTATTTCATCTTGATTTTGTGTCCTCACACTGCCTTCAGTCTGTTGAGAGCAGAGACATCATTTCAATAAAGAAGGGGCATTGCAGCATCAGTTGATACTCCACTGGATTGACACTGCAGGACTCAGATCTGTCAGTCAACACAGCAGAAACCAACACCCGTGACTCCGTCTCATCACCATCCTTATTTGAATGCTGCCCTATTGTTTGTTTTCTTTAGTTTTTCTTAGATCTTCTCTTCTTCTCTGTGTCTGGTTTTCCTGTCTGTTGTCCTGCCATTCCTCACCTCCAGGCATCTGCAGTGTGCTCCTCTGTACTGCATCTCAGCCCATTAGTTTAGCCCTGATCTGCAGCCTGCTGTCCCAGCTGCTTCTTTTTACCAATTAGTAAAAAGTTAGAAGAGTTTGACTATGGCTGAGGCCGAACAGTCAAAAAACAGTCGAGGTCAAGGAAAAGTGTTTAGGAAAAGACATAGGACGTAATTTTTTTGACTATTCGACCGCAGCCCAGCTCTTATCATGGCTGACACTTAGAGACTCCTGGGTCATTTCACTCAGTTAGGAACCTTGACGTGGTCATACATAGGTCCTGCTGGTCAAACTAAACAAATGACAACATTTGTACAGTGAGATCTGTCTTCATTGTTCATTTATCTAATTATAAGTTGTCAAAACAGATGACAGTGAAAGAAATGTTAAAGCCTGACCCTTCCAACTGCTGCTGTATGTGCATTTAGTAATAAGGGTGTAATCATATCAGATCACGCTGCAGTGACGTGACTCTACTACATCATCACCACTAATTGTTCTTTTTCACGGCAAATATTTTGACATGTCACAGGTGTAATTAATAACATTAATAGCAGCTGTATCTCATTTATGTCTTCCTGTTTGGACCATTGTATTCTGCACGCTGGCTTACTGGGACATGGAAAGGCCCTATACACCCCATCAGGTGCTTTTAATTATTCTGGCTGATTAGCCCTGTGCTCAGGTTGAAGTTGGGTGGAGGTGCTGAGATGTATGTGAGGTCACCACTAATAAGAATGATAAAGGTGCAATGGGTCTGTCCCAGTACCCACACTTGCGGTCTTGAGCGCTTCATGTGACAGCAGGTCAAATGTTGGGGAAATACCAAAGCACAGTGCACTTTTCTTCTCTTCAAAGCAGTATCAGAGCTATCATCCCACCATTCACCACAGTCTACTGTGCCACACCAGTCTAGCTGCTGGCGGTAGTGTGTCTATAGGCCTGTTTTAGGACTGACATTATTTCAACCGAAATAAATGAAAAAGATACATTTATGACATGTTGGATTCACTGTGACTATTACTAGTATTCATGTCCGAACACTACAAAGTCATGGCATACCCTCCACAGGTAATTATCATGTAATATTCAATCTATACAATCTATTCTTCCTAATGAGATTGATAAGAATGGTATTGCATATCTTGTCAACATGAATATTAAATATTAAAACAGACATTATTCATAATAATATGTCATGTCTCTTTGGAGTACAGTAGGTCTACGTGCTTCAAGATAACTTAAAATAGAATTGCTTTATTAATTGATCACTCCTGTCAGCTACTGAATGTGCTTTTTTTTGTCATCTGATTGTAACTGTAAAACTGTATGGTTGATCCTACTTACTTGTTCCAACAAATCATTTGAAATCATCAGGTGCAACAAAGCTGATAGGAGAGTCAGGGAGGTATATAGTCAGTACACACACAGACCTGGGAAGAGGTCTAATCATCCAGAATAAGTCAAATCACCCGTGTGGGTATAACATAGGTGTCCAGGGCCTTTAATGGAATGAAGCTATGTTAATGGTATTAGATTCACCTGTGCTTTTCCTTCTGACACTTCAAAAACTAAGAATTAAAATCTTAGCCGGAAAACAAACTGGGGAAACTATATAAGGAGCCAAGTCTAATTTTACTAAAATAACATCATCAAAACATGAACTGGATGCTGTTGCAAGCAAAACTTTGCCACAAGGCACAAAAGACACAAAGCTCTCTTACTATATTGACAGTGAATTCAAGAGCAACATCAGCTTCTTCACATTTTGGATTTGCTGGATGAAGTTTGTCTTTTCTTCTCTGTCATAAGTCTGTCCATCTTGTACTTCACAGTTATTTTGCTTTCTGAATACATTTTGCAAACTTTAAAGTTGATGTGTTTGCCAACATGAGAGCATTCTTGTTTCTTTAATATTCATAAATGAATCAGATTCACGGGACATTTTGACCTGTCATAGTTGGTAAAGCAAAGATGGAACAGTAACGAACGCTCCATTCCAGCAATAATTGCAATACAATGCAGCAATCAATAATGTTATCTGTTACATTTTCTGTTCAACTTTAGTTTCACATTTGCTCCCAGGCAAGTGCTCCCCCTCCCGCAATGGCTCCGCGCCCCACCAGGGGGGCTCATTCCCTCAGTTTGGAACCACTTTTTTAACCAATGATTAGCACACATTAACCAAATAATATGGTGTACTATTAAGATTAATACAAATGAATGTACACAGAAGTTCAGCATTCATGATCATCTTTAGTGATTCACCAAGTGTAATAAAGTATCCTCCAGCAGTCAGCATAACCCTGCCTTCAGTGTCTCTTTAAGCATCAAGCTTTCATTATGCTTGGATGTTCTACTGAACATCTACAGTAGATTAGTATATTGAAAGAATGAATTCATGATAACTATATAAATGGCATCAGTATTTTATTAAATGTTTATTGATCAGGAAACAGGATTAAGAAGTTCAGGCATATTCAGGAAGGTGTCATCATCCAGCCTGTCCTCTTCATGGCTAGAAACACAATCAGTGAAAGTGAGCAGAGAGTCTGGGTGAAAGGAAATGTGTCTCTATGCTGGAGAGATCTGTTAAAGCCACAGGATGTTTATGTTTATGTTTCATAGAACTGTGAACATGTAGGTGGAAAAACATTTTTTTTTACTCACAAATGTCTTCCTGTATCTCCCCACTTAGCGCATGGGCTTTCAAGCTGAAGATGGCCGAGCCATCAGCTGCAGCAGCAGACGGAGCTGCTGATTTTGATTCTCAAGGACCATGCTCAGTTTTTGGATCACATTCCCCTGGCAATCTGAAGAAGAGTTTACAAAAGAGTCCTTCATTTGGTCATAGGAGGAGATTTCAATACTGCACGTGTCAAAGTAAAACAGAGGTAGTTTCATTTCAAATTAGAAAGAGAAATGTCTTCATAATATCTAAGTAATCTAATGATCATGTAACAAAAGAAGAGGTGAGGTTTGTAGACTCACCTCCTCCATTGGGTTTCTCAGTGGGTTTTACAGCTGTGGGAACAAGAACATTGCACATAACATTAGTTATGTCAGGACAGCACATACCTCTGCCAAGACTAAATGATCGTCTGAATTTATTATGTTAACAGAAAATAATTTTAATCTGCATTTGGATTTGTATCCAAATACACATAGTGATGCTGACTGAAGTAATTCAGTTATGGATATCTAAGCGTTATGTTTCTGTTATACCACATATGCCATCAGAATATGCTGGGACACACAGTTGATATGTGCTCTTGTCATGTAAATTTGGTTGCAATGTTTATTGTCTATGCCAACAGACAAGAAAACATATTTTCACATTTAAGTCTACATATATGCCAATTTTAGTGAAGACTGAATGGAGTTTATATAAAAAAAATAAAAGAGTGGAGATCTGTTTGGGCAGAAACGTGTGTGGTCCATTTTCATCTTGAACCAAGGAATCCAGGACAAGAAAAATGCAATTCTACACCACAAGGTTCAGGAGTTAGGGTGTGAGCCAAAACATTAAGTGCTTCTACACATGGCCACATGGTGATGCTATAGACATCTAAATACTGTATAATCACTTGTTCCTTGGCCCATTGTTTAAGTTTCACCACATTTGACTGAAATCTGTATTTTGTGAGATATCCTGCTAAACAGATGGACCCTAAACATAACCTCTTGGCTGGATGTGAATGTAGAAACATAGCAGAGGCAGATGTGTTAATGTCACTAAAGGCTGAGTTTGTTCATCGAATAAAGAAGAATTATGGTAGAACTGAAGTCGCACAAAATGTTAGAATCAGCAACTGTTAATCAGTTATTATAATCATTATGTTTAACAAGTCACAGTCAGGAAATCCATGAGGCATCGCTATTACCTGACATGCTCTCATTGACTCAATGAGTGGCTGCTGCTGCTGGACCTGCTTCACTCCACTGTTACTTGATTTTTCCAAAACCGTCTGTTTCTTATTAACTATTCTTGGCATCCCCTACTTTGTGCATAATTCACATATATTAGTCACATGCATATGTGTGTGGGTTCTGATCTGTATAGACTGGAACTTACCAACAACCCGACTGATATGTAAAAAAAAACACATGTGCCCTCGTGAATTTTTCATGTAAACTTGTAACATGTAAACAAGATTCAAGAGAGCTTCATCGTCACTGTCTCTGGCAAATCAAATTTCAGATGCATCTCAAATGATGTGCCGAGTCATTTAGAGCTATAAAACAATATCAGAGTATCTAATGTACAATATACAATATCAAATTATATATAATTCAAATTACTTAACTTTAACCTTAAACTAATAACTTTACCTGGACGGAGAGTATCCTCCAGATTGAACCCAAAGCCATCTAGGAATGAAGAATTTCAAAGACACACTTTTAAAATGAGCTTGGCTTTACTGAACATCTCTGAAGGAACGTCTTCTTGGCAAAACTTCATGATATAAATGTTAACTGTTATTATACTAAATATACCTTAATCAGTGCCTACAGGCAGGTGACAAATGAAAGAAATGCAAATGCTTGCATACAGGGTTTGAGTATAAACGTGATGTGAATCATATGCTATGGCTTTCACCGTCACCAGTTCTCAACCCAACTGAACACCTCTGGGAGATTTTGGAGTCTCTCCACCACCACCACCATAATAACACTAAATGAGGGAACATCTTCTAGAAGAACACCGTTCATCCCTCCAGTACAGTCTTTCCCAAACTTAGGGTCGCGACCCAAAATGGGTCACGGACCTGTTTTTATAGGGTCACCAATTAGCAGAGTAAAATGCATAACAATGCTATGATATGTGACTTCATATGCTGGTCTGTTCAGCTCAAACAGGACACCTACATAAACAGTCAGATCAGAATTTGTCAGCGTTTCCATGACATGAAATAAATATTGTGCCATTCTCTTGAGACGCTCAGCTTGGCCGAGTCAGCGGTAGTGAAGGGCAACAAGACACAACAAAAGTGAGGAGACACCAAAGTTCAGTCAAAACTACAACCAGTGTTCAGTGATGGAGCAAACCAAAAATACAAATATTATAGTATGTTTATTAAGCATAATTATTACAACATGTTACTGTGGACTGCACAGAAGCATGCTGGGAAATAATGCATCTTTATCATGGCAGAGAGAGGAAAAAGCACTTTCCCAGTTTTATCATCTATATGAATTCTAACCATGCTAAGAGTTTGCTGGGCTTTAAACTTCAAAATGAAGTCTACTTAAAAGTGCCAGCAGCAAACCATCTGTAAAATGTTTCATTTTTGAGTCTGATGTTGTCCTGCAATAAAAAGTGAAAACATTTTAAAAGAAATTGTAACATTGCTCTGTGACAGCTCAGAGAACAATGAAATGAAATTCATGGAGACACGCATTTGTATGCTATGTATGAAGGATTTACTTTTGAAATGGGCATGTTAGATTAGATTAGATTCAACTTTATTGTCATTGCACATGTCACAGGTACAAGGCAACGAAATGCAGATAGTATCTAACCAGAAGTGAATAAGCAGTAGAATAACATAATGAATATAAATATACAGGGTACATGAATATTTACAGTATATACAGAAAGTATACATAAAGTGCAGAATGTGCGGTTTGAATGTACAGTTGTGCAATGGTATTATTTAGTGCAAGCAGATTAAAAAAAAGAGTACTTAATAGTGCAGTGATGTGTTGAAGCAAGCCTTGTATCACTTCCTGTTGGTAAAGTACATTCATTTGTTGCATACAGACTGACAATACTGTAAGTAATGTTTTATAGTGTTTAAAGGGTCCAGACCTGATGGAGGTGAGTGGGAGACTGATGTAAAGGAAGGCGAGGCTGGCTGAAGCAGAAGGCAGGCAGGCAATGGTCCGGGGGGGGAAAAAAAAAAAAAAAAAAAGAAAACCACACGGTAGCCGACAATGATCTGGCGACGAGTGGATGGAAAACCAGGGTAGATATACTACAGGCTGATGAGTTGATGGGTTGCAGGTGCGATGATTGACGCACAGCTGAGCGGGAGGCGAGATGACAGCCCCGCCTTCCTAACAGACACACAGACAGCACAACACACAGGGAGGGAAAACACACCAGAAACATAAGGAAACCCACTGAGCACGGCAGAGCCGTGACAGTACCCCCCCCATGGGAGCCTCCAGGCGACCCACGCAACCAGCCAGGATGGGCACAATGAAAGTCACAGATCAAGCGAGGGTCCAGGATCCGGGAGCGAGGCTGCCAGGAACGTTCCTCTGGGCCATACCCCTCCCAGTCGACCAAGTACTGAAGACCCTGCCCGCGACGACGCACATCCAGAAGCCGCTGGACAGTGTAAGCCGGCCGGCCATCAATGACCCGGGGGGGCGGAGGGGGATCGGCCGGAGGGCACAAAGGGCTGGACACTACCGGCTTTACCTGGGATACGTGAAAAGATGGGTGGACCCTCATGGACCTGGGGAGCTTCAACTTGACCACAGAAGGATTAATGACTCTTTCCACCTCGTAAGGCCCAATGAACCAGGGGGCCAGTTTCTTGGAAACTGTCTTCAAAGGAATATCCTTAGCACAAAGCCACACCTTCTGACCAGGAACATACAGAGGAGCTGTGGTCCGATGACGGTCAGCCATGCGGCGGTTGCGGTCAGTGGAGCGTTGCAGAGCCGAGTGCGTATCCCTCCAGACCTTACGGCAACGACGGATATGAGTCAACACAGAGGGCACAGCAATCTCATCCTCCTGGCTGGGAAACAGAGGGGGTTGATAACCAAGAGCACTCGAAAGGAGACCGAATCAGGAACAAACGTTAGATTGGGTGGACCGTTACCTGGGTCGGGTTGATCCTGCTGAGCCCTGCGGACCGTAGCCTCCATCTCCCAGGTGACTGCAGCCGTGATGCAGGATGTTGTCAGGTTCAGCAGGAGCTTCTCCAGGGGTGAAAAGACAGGACAGGGCATCTGGCTTGGAACCAGGACGATAAGTTAGCGTAAACCTGAATCGACTGAAAAACAAAGCCCACCGTGCTTGGTGGGAATTCAATCGTTTGGCTGTTTGAATATAAGAGAGGTTTTTGTGATCAGTCCATACCATGAAAGGGTGTTCCGCCCCTTCCAGCCAATGCCTCCACTCCTCCAGAGCCAGTTTCACAGCCAACAACTCACGATTCCCGATGTAATTGCGCTCAGGCGGAGTCAGGCGGCGAGAGAAGAAAGCGCAGGGGCGAAGTCTTTGATCCACAGGGCTGCACTGCGAGAGAACGGCCCCCACTCCAGTATCAGAAGCATCCACCTCCACTATGATTTCAGAGAGGAGTCTGGTTGGGTCAGGATAGGCGTGCTAGTGAACCGTCTCTTAAGTTCATTGAATGCCTGTTCTGCCTCAGCGCCCCAGGTGAATGGAACAGAAGGAGAGGTGAGTTTGGTTAGTGGTGCAACCACCAGGCTGTAGTCTGATAAACTTACGGTAGAAGTTGGCAAACCCCAGGAAGCGTTGTAGCTGCTTGACCGAAGCGGGGGTGGGCCACTCCAACACAGCTTTCACCTTGCATGGATAGGGCTTCAGCTGTCCTTCTGCGATGATGTAACCCAGGAAACTGACAGTTTTGATGTGAAACTCACATTTCTCTGCCTTGATGAACAGTTTATTCTCCAATAGTCGCTGGAGGACCTGTCGGACGTGGTCGGTGTGCTCTTCAGGAGTTCTGGAAAAGATAAGAATATCATCAAGGTAGGCAAACACAAAGCGATCCAGGAAATCCCTCAACACGTCATTGATTAAGAGGGCACTCTGGATAAATCAGGATGCTGAGGGGGTGTAGTTGACACAGAGGGGTTGACAGGTGTCAGAGCCGACTGACGACATGAGGCGTGACAATGAGAGCTCCACCCACTAATCTTCCCAGCGGACCAGTCAAACTGAGGATTGTGCAGTTTGAGCCAAGGGAACCCTAATACAAGAGGGGAGTGTGGCGAAGAGAGGAGATTCAGTTTAATATATTCCCGGTGATTACCTGACAAAACTAAGAGCAAGGGTTTGGTGCAATGAGTGACTTGTCCCAATAATTGTCCATCCAGGGCGTTAACAGTCTGGGGAGTCTCTAGCGCCTCTACAGGCAGGGCCCCGTGGTGAGCTAAGTCACAGTCTATGAAACTGTCATCTGCACCAGAGTCAATCAAGGCATTAACACGGAAGTTCAGAGTCAGGTTACACAAGGTGGCTGGTAAAGTCATTCTAGTGGGGGTAACTGGGGAAACCCCGGTCTGGCTCACCCGAACCCCCACCCTTAGGGGTGAGCCCGGTCTTTCGGCCGCCGAGGACAGGTGGCGAGGAAATGTCCTGTCTTACCGCAGTACAGGCACTCACCTGATGTCATCCTCCGTAGGCGCTCAGTGGGGGTTAGGCGGGCTTGGCCCAGCTGCATCGGCTCTTCCTCCTGATGAGTCAGTGCAGGGGGACCCAACGAGGGAAACAAGCCATCCTGAGGAGCAGAGACCGGAGAGGGTGAAAAAGCAGATGACGGACGGCCAGCTCGTTCTCCGCGGCGTCCCCGAAGCCGATTATCCAATCTTATGACTAATGCCACCAGGAAATCAAAGCTAACCTGCTCGTCCCGAGCTGCTAACTCATCCTTCAATTGCTCATTAAGCCCTTTCACAAACACACACAATGTAGCGCTTCGTCGTTCCACCCCACTTCGGCCGCTAATGTTCTGAAATCTAAGACATATTCTGCCAAGCTACGGGACCCCTGTTTGAGGTTTAGCAGGCGGTTGGAAGCGTCTCTTCCCTGGACAGGATGGTCAAAAACTCTTCATTTCGGCCACAAAATCAGCGTAAGAGGAAGACGGCGCGGACTGTCGGCACCACACCGCCGAAGCCCAATCTAGCGCTCTCCCTCTCAGTAGGCTAATCACAAACACAATCTTGGATCTATCGGTAGCTAGTGTGTGGGGCCGCTGTTCAAACACTAACCCACACTGCAGAAGAAAAGGCTTGACATTTACCTAAATCAACGGAGTAAGGCTCGGGATTGGACACGGGTGACTCACCACCTGGCGTCCCAGACGGAGCTGAAGGAAGAGCTGGAGAAGCCGAGGAGCTAGCCCGAGCCCCCGTGCTAGGTGGTGGCGGCGGAGAGCCTCAGAGGGAAAATCCTTCCAACAAACTAGCCATCCGTGTAACTTGGGCAGTCAGGTTCTGCATGTCCTCACCGAGGAGTCGAAGGGCCTGGTCGTGTCGGCCGAGAAGGGCTCCTTGGTGGGAGACCGCATGCTGCAGCGTGCCCGCGTCCGCGGTGTCCATGATGTTGGCCAGATCATTCTGTGACATGACTAGCGGAGAGGATCCAAGTGCAGGACACAGACACCGAGCCGGTTAGTGGGTTTATTGTTCAAAAGAGGGGAGAAGTTGGCTGGTGGGACTGGTGGCAGCCGGACCCGATGGAGGTGAATGGGAGACTGATGTAAAGGAAGGCCAGGCAGGCAATGGTCCGGGGGGGGGGGGGGTGATGCACAGCTGAGCGTGAGGTGAGATGACAGCCCCGCCTTCCTAACAGACACACAGACACAGACAGACAGCACAACACACAGGAGGGAGGGAAAACACACCAGAAACATAAGGAAACCCACTGAGCACGGCAGAGCTGTGACAATTTGCATCATACATCACACTCCACCTACTCAGAGTCATAACTCAGTCAAATCTGAACATATAGCTTTTCAGATATAGCGTGACACTTTCCAAGGATATCATTATCTCTGAGGAAGATCCTCACCACAACTTACCTGAGAAATACAGATTAGTTGTAAAGTTGGAGCCCACAATGGAACTCACTGAATCCATGGCAACATTGTACTTCCTGTTTACATCCCCCAAAGCATCATGGAAACTCCAAAACACAAGAGCATGATTATCCAAGAATAATAATTGCTGTGGCAAAATCTATTACTATTGTGCACTGTCAGACTTTGGAAACTCCAGCTGTATATCAACTGCAATTCAGATTCACTCCCTGATTTTATTAAATCGACTTATATAACCCATAGAATCAAAATTCCCTTCCATCTCACTGCCTTCAAACTCAAGTGTGAATTGTGTTGGGATACAATGTAATTTTGGGCTGTGGGGGTGCTGTAATGAATCAGACAATGTATATTTAACCATGAAGGCCTGCAGTATGATCACAGTCTAATGTATTTAGGTCACATTTGATAAAGCAGCTGGCACCACAACCAAAACAAGGATAAAAAGGGCAGCCAAATCAAAATGGAGAAATGTTTAGGGTGGTACTGATGTCTTACCTCCTCCTGATCGGCCTCCATCAGGCTTGTAGTCCCTACCACTAACATCTAACAAGTCTGAGTCATCAAAAGCTCCACCACCTTTAAGAAATGACACACACAAACACAATTCATAAAAACAATCATTCCACTTACATACAAACTGTATATTACAATTTTCGACACTTCAGTGCATAAAAGGCTCTTAAATTTATAACAGGAAAAGTAATATTTGAGTCCACTTTCACAAGGAAATGTGTTATTTTGACCAGGAACTATATGAAGAATAAACCTGCTGTTATTTTGTACTTTATCTATTGTCAACAAATCCCATGAAAAGACTAAAACCAACAATGCGTTAGTCCATTTCTCAATACTCTCTGACTTCCCTACCCTGTCTGTTGCTTTGAAGACACAAATCTTCAAAAGCAGTTCATAAATATATAGTTTCATTTAAAAAAGGCTCAGTAACTGTCTAAAACAGCTGCTCACTGTAGTTTTTATCAAACAAAGTGCTTTTGTTGGGGACTATTTTCAGCGGCAGATGAATCCACATTTGGTGCTCTAGTGAGTACTTGGGGCAGCAGGACGGTGTATGAGGGACTGAGTCCAAATAAAGTACAGTGTGTGTGTTCATGGTAATGAAGGAACAACAGTGTGGCTCACTGATGTGTTTTTAACAGTTATGAAAAAGTTATATATCAGGCTGTGATACACACACAGTACTTGCTAGTAGATACATTCAGTGTTGGTTTAGGTCTGCACATTGAATTAATTGACAAGAAGAAAAATACAGAATATCACCAGCCTTGTCCTTTAACATCTACATAAATTAAGAAGTCAAAGAACCAATAAATGAGTTGAAGAGTTTGTAGGCTAACCTCCTCCACTCTTAGGTGGGTTCACAGCAGGTTTGTCAGGTTTAGGGTTGGGGTCTGTGGATACAAAGACATCATCAGCATCAATAATAAAGTAAATACAGAAAGAAAGCAGATGCATTATGGGGTTTGGTATCAGAGCAGAGTCTTTGCACTTAGCAAAATTACCGGAGGATTATTTAAAAAATGTGGACAGGCCAGAAATCCACATTTAAAACAATAAGTCTGTAAAAGGGTCTTAAATATACAGCTGATGGCTACATACGTGATATTGTACTAAAAGCTAAAAAAGGCTAAAACTACATGTCCCAGGTTAAAATGCTCACCACTTGATGATCCATGCAGAAGACATTGAATTAAAGAAACCTCATTGTTCTTGTGTGTAAGTACGATAAGAAAAAATATAAGATCAGAGTGTCACTGGATTCAAATAGAAAGCATAAATTATATTTATGCTTTATGGTATAGCTGGACGTTTGAAGTTTACGTTAGACCAGATAAAAATACTATTTAATCCATTCCTTACACTTTTGCTCTTGTATTTTTGTTTTGGAGATGGAAAAAAAAAAAAAAAAGAAAACACCGTCCAAACTCTTTAAATGCTAAGTATCACTCTTACTACAGCCCCATGCATACCACTTCAGCATGTGGAAAAATCTAGCTTTACAGGCCTGCTACACCTAGTTACGGTTGCTAAGCTATTATTGGACAAGTATGCCCTTAAACAATAAAAAACATAAAAACATCAGCCATTAAAACTCCATAATGGTCAGACCTAGTTAGATCTGTTTGAAATTTCATATCAGAGAGACTTTCCAACAGCTTTACCTGGGCCGAGAGCATCCTCCAAATCAAGTCCAAAGCCACCTATAATAGATCAATAAACATACATTCATTGTTGGTTTAGGTCTGCACATGGGATGCATGAAGAAACAGAATATCACCAGCCTTGTCCTTTAACATCCACGTAAATTAAGACGTCAAAGAACCAATAAATGAGATTAAATATTTGTAGGCTCACCTCCTCCACTCTTTGGTGGGTTAACAGGTTTGGGGTTGGGGTCTGTGGATACAAAGACGTAATCAGCATCAATAATGAAGTAACTACAGAAAGAAAGCAAATGCATTATGGGGTTTGGCATCAGAACAGTACCAGAGGATTATAATGGCAAAACGAATAATTTTCAAGTGATAATAAACCAAAAGAAAAGCTGGACAGGCCAGAATAACTATAAGTATGATAAGAAATGAGAAAATGTAAGATCAGACTGTCACTTCATTCTAGCATAACCCCATTTGGCTGATTAGCTTACATAGTTGGACAAGCAAGACAGAGGATTCAAATACAAAGCATAAATTATATTTATGCTTTCTATTATCTAATGGCCTTGGACGTAATGCTAGATTGCTACTGTTATATGTCTACTTATGCTTTAATGTAACAACTGTAACACTCTCTCAGATAATGAGTTTAGCTGGAGTTTCTGCAGTTTAAACTTCCAAAAATCCAATAGAGCAGGACAGTTTAATTGTGTGCTGTCTCTCCTCTCTCTCTCTCCTTCTGTTGCTTTCTGCAGGTGTTTCTGCCTCCGGAGCTGTAGAGTCTGGATCTATGGT